>OZ018397.1:41247961-41304591 GCA_963969525.1 Ontholestes murinus | reverse complement strand
CATCTGCCAATTGTAAACAACCTAAGTAATAATTGGAATTGAAAGAAGTTAAAACTAATCAAGAATTGATTTATTTATTTATTTGACTGGAAAATATTAATTTGTTTATAATACAATGCGAAGGTTATGCTTCTTAATCTAATCATTTAGGTAAAATTTTCAAGGTAATAAAAAGACACTTCATACAAAAGATTGTGTAAAACAAGAAGAATAAGTTGCTTGTTAGAAATTTATATATATCAAAGTTATTTACACATTTTGGTATATATTTAGATAACACATACTATAAATTAGTTATTTTATTTCCATTCGTCAATGTCAAATTTATAATTTAAAAACAAACTTCATAACCCAAGGTAATATCCTTCAATGTTGATGTTCGGTCACTCTATAGTAAAATCTTGCTATTCCAAATAGCCCTTTAGATTTAATCCCTGAAGGTGTCTGCAGAGTACAGGTGAATGCCTTTAATAAAAAAAAACATTAAAAATACTGCAGTTTTAGTTTCAGTTTCTCACTTCTTAGTTTTTTTAATGTTTTGAGTCAGCTGGGGATTCAACATGAATGTTGTAGGATTTATTTACAAGCGACTGACTTTTCCAATATAATCTAAAATTAATTTTGAATATATTTCTTGAATAATTTTCTCACTTCTCTCTTGATGAAACTTTATAAAATAATATGTGAATTTACTTATTATTAATTTGAAGATTGAAATTATAGAACTCTCGAACAATATCATTGATATTTGAGAAAAAAATTGTTTTAAAATTTCGAAGGTAATTACAAAATTGAAAATTTTAATATTAAAAATCAAATGGTAGAATATTCTCGAAAATCAAAATTGCGAAAATGAAAAATTATTATTAGTCTGGAAGAGGAAATTCTCTAAACATGTTATCAATAAATGTTCGATACGTGAAAGAAATGCTGAAATATTATAAAAATCTGGTAGATATAATGTTAAAAAATTCTACTAATTCGAAAAAGGAATTCTAGAACCATTAAGGTAAATTCCAAATATCTATAAGAAAACAATCTGCAAACTCGGACAGAGTGAGAAATCTTGTGGAAAAATGGGTGGAAACTTTAGAAAAAAATAGAAAAAGAAATGCTGATAAACTCTAAAATTTTCAAAAAAATGTTTAATTTAGAATTTGGAATAGACAATTTTAAAAATTTAGAAGAAGAGATGCTAAACGATTCGGTTAATATAAATGAGAAAGGGTTAAACGTTTCCGAGGAACGGAAGCAAAAGATGATGGATACAGAAAGAACCGAATTTAAAATTTTGGAAATTCAAAAATAAACTTCTTCTAAATGGAACAAGTTCTGCAAAATTCTATATTCCTAGAAGAATAGTTTCAATATTTTAAAAGAATTGTTTTAATTATTTTGAATATGTATAATGAATAATTGTAAAACCCAAAATAAAACCTTTAAAAATTCCAGCCTAGAACAGAAATTGCTGGAAATATATTACAATAATCATAGAATTGTTTAGTAACCTCCTAGAAAATTCTTGAAGCATTGGAAAAGATCTGAAAAATTAAAACATTCTAGAAGATGTATTGTGGAAATGTTGAACTAGGAGTTCAAGTTTCCAGGAAGTCAATTTCCTTGCTAAGGTCAATTAACTGCCATGATCCATTCTGGCGTTAACGCCATTTCCACAGTTAGGGCTAGTGTGGTGGTAACCATTGCTACACACACAAATAGAATGTGCTCGGCCGTTTCCTCTACTAATCCACATAGTCTACAAGTAATGTTGTTCACTTCACAGAGTAATGTCCTTTAAGCAGACCCGTGACTAGTCTTATCTTGCTTTTAGAAAGTCGCAAGGAAAAATATATTTAAAATCTTTAAATTCCCTTTTACCAGGTGAATATATTCAGTTGTAATTAAAATTTGAATCTATTCAGTGCCCTGTTTTGCACTTATTCCCACTCTTAGACCATGGCCTTGTGATTTTGTCCACATGTAGGCTTTGGTCCGATCACGGTAGTCACAGCTCCTTCACTTGTTTGACCTAGTATCCACATTAGAGTCAGCTCATTACCCTTGGTCACTGAACCAAAGTTCTTTTTTATAGTTCCAAGCAGTTTTGGAATTCAATTGTACGCTTTTTAAGGGTAACATGACTGTGTGTCTTTTGTAGCATTTTTTTCAGCCTGTAAGACTTTCGCTTTTTATGCTCAGTATATCAGATTACAGTTTTTGATATCTGAAAGTATTTGTAGAAATTCTGGTTTAATCAGGTACAGAATTTCTAAGTGCCCGAATTTATGTCCTGTACCAAGACAGTTGCTTATATAGTCTTGACAAAAATACTAGTGAGTCTTATGTAATAATAGGTCTTACTACCATAATGTACAACCATTTTGGATTTCAAACCCGATGATCTGCGAAAAAGTCTGCGGCATCACACTGGTGCCGCTGTAGTTTTGCAAATTGTTTTTTCTAGGTGTGCGTTCCAATAAAGTTTCCTCTCCATATTAAACTTATTGTATGTTTGACCTCATCTGACGACGCAATGTTTTGTTCTTTTACTTTGCTAGTGAAAAGTAGCCATCATAGTTATGTCAGGATTGACATTAAATCCTCCCCTCAGACACCATGTTACTATTGAGGGCGTCTTCGGCTAGGGGCTATATGATGTCATATTTATCTTGTATGGCAATTGCTTGCGTACAATAACGTTTGTTGATCAAGGTAGTAAGTAGGTCATCCTCCACGATACACCATAACAGGGGCGATAGAACTCGCCGTGTTTCTAAAACACTTATACTTGCGGAACAGTCTTGAGTGCGCTCTTGAGCTATCTTTTAGTGAGTATTCGTTACCCTTCTTAATGAGATTTTGAAGGTTATCTTGTCAAACTCACCTGCAGTATCTACGAAAATATCTAATACAATCTTTTGGTGTTGTAGCTTAGCTTCTATGCCTGTTGTGATGCTATGAAGTACATCCACAGTAGATTTGACAGGTTGATAGGCGAACTTCCGAATGAGCGGTTTTGCTTTAGGGAACTGCTATTGATATATTCTTGTTTAGTCTGGGAAGTGAGACTTTCCTTGAGCCCCTCTGTTGGAATGGTCTTTGGACAGGTCTTTGTAAAGCCTGGATGTTGGGGTTGTATCAATAACTCCCTCACGGAATGTTCTCCTTGTTTTATTTGTTGATAGTTTTCCTGGCTTGCATCTTGAGGTGAACTAAATCCTTTTTCCAACATGGCACGTCTCTGAAGGGAGATTTCCTCTTTAGCCGACAACTGGATTCATACGCCCTTACGATTCTATTTCTGAGCAGAGACGCTGCTGTTTCTAGCTGTGATCTGGATGTTAAGGTAGAGATTGTCGGTTCCCACACTTAAGCACTCTCTATAGAGGCTCCAGTCGGATTTCTACATTCCATTGCGCCTTCCTTTGTGGCCTCTATATCGAATTCAATCTGCTAACAATCCAACAAAGAGGGCTCATCCACCACATGCCAATGTTGAATTGTACTTGCTGTGAAGGTATCACCTAGAGTGTCCAATACATCCTGCTCTGGCGATGGTCTCCTGAAAAGTAGACAAAGGCCATGACGACCGCCCTCTTGCTTTTGTTCGTGAGAACTTTTACTAAAGCTTTGTCGAGGCTTTTTGCCTTTAGGGTTTGTCCATTATGACATATTAGGGTTATTTAAACGGGGTCGCTTGGAATCCAGAGTCCGCATAAATCAGACTAAGCTTCCATTTAGCCACGACTTCATTTGTATTTGTTTTTCTGTGGTTTGAAATCAATATCCTCTAGACTTTTCACCTACGAGATGTTACCACCTACAACAACAAGTGCGATATGTTAGGCCAAATGATTATTAAATAAACAGACCTAGATCGTTAGCCCTAAGCCACAATACTACAGTACTACAAATTAGACCAAAGAGTTTATTCAAGGGAGGACGACAAATCAAAGACGGAGCAAATAGTGACTTTATTGAAGGGAAACCCATATTGCCGATTATACTGAGCCAGTATTATTAGTAAGCCATCTTCGCACCCCAGGATGATGCCAAAGTGGTTTACACCTTATTAGGGTCATCCTAGTGGTCATAGGTGGTGGGATATTGAGCCTACATATACCTTGCACAAGGTGCAACTCCTTTGTTAGGGTAGTTATTAGATTAGTTTCATAATCAGCACATCTTGATTTATTTTAATTATGAAATGGGTAATTTGGTTTCCTACTTTCTTTAACACTCAAGCGTTATTTTCAATCAATACTAATATCAGTTTTCTGGAAAATAACTAAGACTAAATTCCAATAGCAATCTATTATCAATATTATAATAAAAAACTTTGAATAGAAACAGATTTAATAATACAAACACTATTATAATAAATGTGTCCTGAAAATCATAATCCTTGAAGTAACTACAAAAATTATGCAATGTTCGGTCTTATCTATACTTTTGAATATATATTCTAAAATTAAACAGATGCGGAAATTCGGTATATGATAGTGAAGTATATTGAATTTTGAAGGTTTCGCTATTCTTTTAAACTAGTTCTCTACTCCTTACATAATTTATTTTATTTCAAAATAAGTTCTTTGGTATAGTAGAAATATGAACAAATGATAGATTAGAAAATATATTCAAAACGTATATTTGCTTATAAAGGGAATGTTACATAATATTCGTAATTAAATATGTATTCATATTGTTACTGTTATTTCTGGCTGTTGGCAGTTCCGTAATTGTCGATGATTTGTTAATTAGAAAAATCAGTGCAGTACTTATTTAAATACATAATTAAATTTATATAACATCTACTAAATTAATGTAATTCACAAGTATTGATGTATTTTAACAATTATAATAATATTTTGATTCTCTAAATTATTATACAGGGTTATTCACGCTATACGGCACGGAATATTGTGGCCAAAATACGTGACTTTCAAAAAGTTTCACTTTGGGGATATATGGGGGTCTATTAGGGCTACTTTTTAAAATTATTTTCATAATATACAGGGTGTCCCAAAAACCCTAAAAGTATCAAAGTTGTGTTTTTTTAAATGAAACACCCTGTATTTTATTGCATTTTTGGATCCGTCTATAAAAATAAGTATGTGTTTTAATAAGGTTTTTATTACATAAACCTTAAGGTTTTTGAATTAATTTGAATTTTGTAAAAATGTAACCTAATTTTCATGTTTCAAATACTTAAAAAATAATTAAGTTATGCATACCAAATTTTCACTGAAATGTAACAATAGATCATATTTTATTTTCAAAGTATAATAAACTTGACATCTTATGCCGGGTGTAAAAAAATTGGAATTAAACAAATGAGAACTTTAAATGACTATAACTTCATTTATTTAAATGGAACTCTATATTTATTAATTTATCAGCAAATGCACGTTTTAATTACCTATCGAATGGTATTTAAATCTTAAGTGTTAAGTCTTCTCGTTTTTACAGAAAACGCCAAAATATTGTTTATTGCACCGTTTTAGTACTTTTAAAGTAAAAATTTTAATGTATCTAGTTTTCTATCGTATTCAAAAACGTCAGATAATTAATTTAGTCTGTTACTTTAGTTTAAAAAGGATGTCTTTTGTTATAGTTGTGTTATTTTGCGTTTTTGTGTTAGATCGTTAGTAATCGTTATTGTTTGAACATTTTTACCTAATAACATTTTTCGACATATTGGGTTGCCTATATTGTTTGTATACTACGTGCAAATTATTTGAATTAATATAATTGCATTGAAAATATGCATTGTATTTAATTACAACCAAGTTAAAAAACGGGACACGTAATACAAGAACAGTACAACTACAATACAAATAATGTACTTTGAGGCGTGAAAGAACAAAAGAAGGGCAAAATAAGAGGATGATAGGTGATAGAAGCCGCTAACAAACTGCACACAGAACAGAACCCATAGTTTATCTTTTCAGATTTTGAGTACACTAATAATACTTATTGGTAATTATTAGTAACTATTGGTAAGATACGTTTTTATAAGACTGATACTATTTTCGGAAAAATTATAAGCATACAATTTTTCAATAAACAAGTCATGTGAGACAGTCAAATGCTTTGCTCAAATCAATGATAGATATGACAAATACCTTTTGTGTTTTCAAATGCGTTCATAATCCGTTCACTAAGAGCAATTGAAGTCACCAGTGCAAAAAGAAGGCAGCTTCATTGTAGCAGTTTTTTCAGGTATATTATTTTAATTTATATATCGTATTTTATTCATATGTAAGGTCAAGCTTTTTGGAAATTTGGTTCGATCGAAATATCAAAAAGAAAACGTTTGGACGTTGGGCTGTCCCTTTTTGCATAGGAGTAAAAAATGGCAAACAAAAATTATTTCAATGACACGATAAGTAGATATACCAAATTTTTGTTTTATTTGGTGTGACACGTACTTTTTAGCCTCGCTGAAATGAAAACTAAAAAAAGTTCAAAGTCAAATTTTGGGAAACTGGATCCACTATAAATTTTCGGCATGTCTTTTTCACCAGTGCAATCCATTCTTCTAGCAATATGATCCTTTCCTGTTTTCTGTTCTCTTCTTCGATCAATTCGAAGCTACGGTCACTAGGAAAGAAACTGTGTCCTGGTTTTGGACATCTGTGTATAATTTTAGCAAATTTATTAGTATTTGCAAGTGTGTAAAGTTACTGAGCCATGGTTTAATTTTTATTTTGTGAGCTGCAGTTATCATATTATTGGTATAATTTCGTCACTGTTAATGATACAAAATTTCTAAGAAAATGATATAAAAAGCTTATTACATCATTAGCTCCTTTCTTGGCTATGGTTTCATCGTACATGAAAAAGTACGATTTTTCAGCACTGGCTGCAAAGATACAAAAATTGTATTCCCACAGCTGCCGTTTGAAAAAAAATATCTAGGCTAGGTACGTGGGTTTTATTCTAGATTTAGCAGCAAAAAAAAATTTTTTAAGGTTTTTTTATAACTGTTACTTATAATTAAATACTGGCGGGTAGAATAGTTGCCACCCACCCACCATACACATACAATGAGTCTTTAGCTACAATAGTGCTTATGAAATCATCAACAATATCCACAAAATGTAGGTTCATGTTTCAGGAAAATAAAATAATTACAGTAGTGCAAGTACCAATATATATATATATATATATAGGGTGGGTGCGTGGCCTTTATCCCACCCTTGAATCTGTAATCATAAAAGAGTGTTTTGGTGAATACCAATTTTATTACAAGTAGTTTTATACTAAATTTATCAGAAAAAAATTTCTTTTTTTAAGAATTTTTTATAAATTAACTATTGCTTATAATTAAAAACTGGAGGGTATGATAGTGGACATCCACCAACAATGAGACTTAAGCCAGAACAGTGCTTGTGAAATCATTAACAAAATCCACAAAATGTAAGTTTACGTTTCAGGAAATTAAAACAGTTACAGTAGTGAAGGTACCAATATATATGTAAGGTGGGTGGGTTGTTTTCTTCTGCAATATCTTCTTTCAATTTTGTGTAAAAATAATTTGCTTTCTTCTGATGCACCACGTTTTCAGTTATTAGATTGCTTTTTACTTCTTCATTTTTCTCTGTGTCCGATCGTGGCTTTCCAATGAGTAGTTATAATTTGAAACACTGTGTCGGCAAAAATAGTCGCATGTACCTTGAGACTTCACTTTTTCATCGTTCTGAATACCAACGTATATATCCGGTTCATATTTTTCAAAGTAAGCCTATGCATTTTTTTCATATTTAGTTAAGGTGTTTTTTTTTCATTTTTAATGGTGCGACGATCTTTTTGGAAATGACTGTATATGCGAATCAATTTTATGTATTATATCCTCACGTAACATATTGGGGCGATTAGTGTGTTTTCTACGCATGTCTTTGGGTTCCGGCATATTATCCTTCAAGTGGTTGATAATAAGTTTTACCCTTTTCTTACTAGCGCCATATAACAAACAAAAAGCATTTCTACAAACCCTGTTTAAAGTTGTGCCTATTTTTATTTTGTATTCACAGAAACAAGAACGTTTTGGTTCTCAACTCAATTGAGGTCTAGATTTGGCCACCTTTATTACAACTATTTGTCAATGCCAAAATATCTTGCTTATCAGTGTCGTTTATTTTGTCAAAATATTTCCATTTACAGTTACAATTGTTGCCAGTTTTCCTTTTACCGTTCAGATATTTATTTCTATTTTAATACGTTCAGCCTTCCTTTTATTTTTATTCCACTTACTTGCATCTCTTCCTTGTTTCTTGAGAACTTGTTTTTTTTATAACTGTTTGTTTATCTTCACCGCCATCACTTTCAAAATAACTTTGGACCTTAGATGAAATTTCAGCACTTGAATTAAACACAGAAAAGCATATAACACTAGGACCAGGGTCATCGGAAGAAAAATGAGGATGTCTGTCTGAATAGTCATTTTACAAAACTATATTATTCAACAAACTCTCCAAATTTAAAAAAAATACACTGAATAACAACCTATATTCAGATGCCTCCAATAATTGTTTACATCCTGTTAATTGCCACTTTTATATACTTGTATAATTTTAGCTAATTTAAGGGCATCGAGAAAGATTCCAGTTGTAATTATCTCATTTATTAGCTTTGTGAGCGGTGCAAATGTCTGGTCTTCTCAGCTCAACAAATCGACTTGATGGAACTCTGAACGTCTTGATTTTAATGTTTTGCATTTCACGTCTTTAAAACTTAATTAGTCATTCCTTGGTGAGGTTTCATCTTTTATTTCAATTATGTCGTGTAAATAGCTTATTTTGGAAAAAAACATTGGTGAGTTACCTTCCATGTTATCCATAGTGTTAATTTCATTTTAATCACTTAATAAAACAATGGTATAGCGTGAGGTTTCAAAAATTAATTTATTGTACTACGACCATTGTTTCACCACACTGTGGCATCATCAGGTAGATGCCAGTGTTTTATTAAGTGATTATAATGGAGTTTCAACAAGTAACGGCCTCGTCTATTCAATTAATTTCGTTTATTGTCGTTGATTTCTTCCGACTTAGCGTACATATTGTTACAAATGAAACTCTCTGTTTCGTGGTTCACACGAGACTAACTTACTTTATTCATTCTAGTATATTACAGAGGGCACCACTACAACATAAATATTTTTAAATATAATTTCAACACCCCCACTATATAGCATAAATATTCATATCTTACGTATTCCTATGTTGTACATAAATTTTAAATGTTTTGCCTCACATAAGCTTTGGTCAACAAATCTGCAGGCATATTTGAAGTGGGCATATATACAATTTTAATGCTACAGTATCTCGAATAAAATGATGCTTAACATCTACATATTATCGTTATGCAACACTATTGGATCATTTACATTGGTTAACTCACACAATGAGTTCTTTAAATATATACATTCTCTGGCTGCTTCAGTAAGAGCCATGTACTCCGCTTCTGTACCGGAAAGCGCAATTGTATTCTGCTTTCTACTTTGCCACGATATAACTGAATTTGCTAAATTAAAGACGTAACCGGTGTATGATCTCCTATCTTGTTTGTCATTTGCCCAATCCGCATCTGTAAAGCCTTGGACTTCTGATCCTGTCCGTTCATATCTTAAACAATGACTTTTAGTACCCTTTAAATAGCTTAAAATTCTTTTTGCGCATTTCCAATGCGATTCATCATAACAAGATTAAATTGGCTCAAATAGCTCACGCTATATGAAATATCTGGTTGTAAGCACACTTAAATACATTAAACTACCTATTAGTTGTTGGTAAGGAACATCTTCATTACATTTTGTATTGCTGGGTTTCAATTGCAATTTCGATTCCATAGCAGCCTTAACTGGTTTACAATCAAGCATTTTAAACTTTTTCAGCAATTGATTCACATAGTTTTCTTGATCTAGAGTTATTGTCCCTTCTTTCCAATTTCTTTCTATTCTTATCCCTAAACATTGTTTTGCTTCTCTCAAATCTTTTAGTTTTACCTTGGAGCCTAAATCTTGTTTTAGCAACTCTAGTTCCGATAAGTCTTTTGAAAAAATGAATCCACGTATACAGCTATTACTGTTAGCTGCTTGTTTTCTTTACCTTTCATATATATACACGGTTCCAACTTTAATCTTTCGTAACCTATCTTATTAAGTACACTTTCAACTTTCTTATTTTAAGACCGAGAAAATGGTTTCAAACCATATATAGCCTTTCTTATCTTGCATACCTTATTTTCATCTATTGCAAAGCCTTCTGCCTACTCCATATATACTATTTCATCTAGGTCACCATTCAAAAAAGCTGTAGTTACGTCAAAATGAGTTATGGTCAAATCCAATTTGACTGCTAAAGCCATTAATATTCTCAAAGTTGAATGCCTCACAACAGGTGCGAAAGTTTTATCATAGTCAATCCTCTGTCTTTGAGTGGAGCCTCTCGCTACGGTTTCGCTCTATAACGCACTTGGTTTTCATTATCGCACTTGGTTTTGAAAACCCACTTGCAACTGATTACTTTTCCTCCTTGCGGTAATGCTTCATTTTCCTTGAAACTTTAAATTTCTTCTTGCATCACTCTCTTCCACTGAGCCGCATCTGGTCTGGAACAGGCTTCTTCGACTGTTAACGGATCTGAGTGTATAGAATATCCATCGCAGCACATGTATGTCACAAAATCTTCAAACACCTTGAGTTTCGGATGTCGCTTGGATTTTCTAATTGGTTCTTGTTCCTCTAAAGATCCACTGTTATTCATACTGCTACTTGATTCTTCTTCAGCTTCATAACTTGTATCTCTCACTGATTCTGCTATTTCTGCATCTTCTTCAGAACTTATATCCTCCACTGTCTCCACTATTTCAGCTTTATTGCTGTCCTTCACCTGCACATGGTTTTCTGTAATGTTTTTCATTACTTCTACATTTATACTTGTGGTTACAATGTTTCTGTTGGCATCGTACAATCTGTACCCTTTTGTTGTTTCACTGTATCCTACTAATATCATTTGTACGGACTTCTTTTCCCATTTTGGTTCGTATTTTTTAGAATATGAACCATTACAGGACTCCCAAAGATTCTGAAATCACTTACATATGGTTTGTGACCATACCAAACTTCATAAGGAGTTTTTCCTTCTAAACCTGATACTATTGATCTGTTTCGCAAGTAAACCGCTGTATGTACAGCCTCAGCCGAAAATTTGGTTTTCAGGTCTGCATGAAATAATAAGCACCTCGCTTTCTCTACAATAGTCCTATTCATTCGTTCTAATAGACCATTTTGTTCAGGGGTGTTTGGGTTTGTCTTCTGATGTGTAATACCATTTCTTTTGAGTAATTTTTCCATTTCATTATTGCAAAACTCACCACCATTGTCTGATCTTATTTTCTTTATTCTGCAGTCTTTCTGGTTTTCCACCATTAATTGGAACTCTTTAAATTTGTTGATAACTTCATCCTTTGTCTTCAGAAAATACACAAATGTCATCATCCTCAAACAACACAAATTACCTGGAACCTCCCAAGGACGTAATTTGCATTGGACCACACACATCACTGTGAATAACTTCCAAGATTCTGTCTGCTCTTGTTCCTTTG
Source organism: Ontholestes murinus (assembly GCA_963969525.1). Taxonomy (NCBI): domain Eukaryota; kingdom Metazoa; phylum Arthropoda; class Insecta; order Coleoptera; family Staphylinidae; genus Ontholestes; species Ontholestes murinus. Next base: position 41,292,981 of record OZ018397.1, on the reverse strand, counting down.
TGTTTGAAAGGCAGTCTCGCCTGTTTGCCTTCACAGCAAACTAGACACTGTTTTTTCTGACTTTCTTTATATTAAATTCTCATAACCACTTCACCTTGCAACCTTTTAAGAACTGCATAATTAATATGTCCATATCTGCGATGCCACACTTAACTTGGGACTACTGCTGTACTCAGCAGACTGCTTTCACACTTAGTCGGACTTTCAATATTTAACTTATAAACATTTTCAATTAAATCAGCTGTTGCAACCAATTCACTATTTTGATTAAAAATTTTGCAACCATCTGCTTCAAACTGCACACTGTTACTATTGATTAGTTGAGTAACCGACAGTAAGTTTGTCGCTAGCTCTGGTACACACATTGCACGTTGAATTGTCACTTTATGTTCGTCTTTTCCAACCACTGTTGTAATATTAACTTGTCCTGTACATTCAACTGGAATTTTACTTCTATTTTCTACCATAATTTTACTCAGTTCAACTTTTATTGACACATTACGAAGCCGGTTTCTGTTTGCAGTTAAATGAACACTCGCGCCCGATTTTACATGCCAATCATTTTTATTAAACGATCCACTTAAAAATACCGCGCTGAACGCTTGCTCCTTTTTCTTATTATTATTACAGTTTCTACGATTTTCTACAAGACCGTTTGGACACTTGTTTTTTTATATCTGTCATGCTGACATTAACAGCAAAAAGTCTTCCCTAAAAAGGAGACAAAATAGAAAATAAAAGCATTTTCTAGAAGAACCCAGATGTTCAAGAGGATATTTGCTCCCTCAGCATCGTGGTCAAACAAGGGTTAGAGTGGAAGATCGTCGCTGCTGCACGAACTCCGTCCAGCTTCGTCCATCCAAAATGTTTGTACGTTTCGTATAATTTTTGTGTATATATTGATATGTATTTTTTTATTATTGGATAGTAAGCTAAAGAATAATAAACATAAACATAAACATATAGTGACCCATCTGTTTACATCGGAAACATTTTACATCTTTGACATTTACAACTCCATTGAATTACAATTCTCTTATTGAAATAAGAGCTCGCAGTAATCTAATTTTCCTTGTAAAACCCGAGTCGTCAAATAGATTTTTAAGTTTATTCCAAACTTCTTTCGTGGACGTTGTCTCTTTTATGTGAACAAATAACGGCGTCCAATCATTAGGATTAGTTTAGCTCTCGCCATCTTGTCCTTTCCCACGTCTGTTTCCGAGCCATCAATGCACTTGTTTAAACCTTTCAGTATTAAAAAGTTCTCCGCCGCAAAGGCCCAATCATTGTAATTATCACGACCCCGCAACTTTTGAATGTTCACTAAGTAACTTGCCATTTTTCAGCATCAACTTTACACTTCACTATGCGAGCCTGGGCCCATAATCTGTTACAAATGAAACTCTGTTGCGTGGTTCACAAGAGACTAACTTTCTTTATTCATTCTAGTATATTACAGAGGGCACCACTGTGAATATTTTTAATAGTATATTGTATAGTGAGCATACAATGATACCCATTGCCCACGAGTATGAAATTTGCTGTATGAGCCGAACACACTCGCAATTTTATTTTGACGTGTAATTTCACGTCAGAAAAGTCAACTCAAAAATCAAATGTGTGATATAAATTTTATAATGTATGTATAATATTTGCGTGTAATTGAAAAACTTTATTTTTGAATTTAAGGAAATTCCCATGTTTTCATTATACAAATCGTTTAGTCTGATTCAATATTAATATTATTAATGCTATTTTATTATAATATCCCTCGCCTGTTAAACCATTGTAGCACTAGGGCTACAATGGTTGCTATGACAATAAATATATAATATATAAAGGGTCCGCCAATAGGGACGCGCGAAGTTTGGCGGAAGGGTGCGGCCATGTCGTTCGAGGTAGAGCTGTCAAAGTTGCTGGCATTTGTTCAGTATATAACCCCAAATCACCATGGCAAGTTTGAGTGTCGAGCAGCACGTGCAAATTATTAAATTGTTTTACGAAAATGGGTCATCAGTTCGAGCAACTTTCCGCGCACTTCGCCCATTTTACGGTCGCGATGATCGGCCTGTAGAGTCGACTATCCGTCGATTGGTGGACAAATTCCAGTCGACTGGTTCAGTAAACAACCAGCCAACACTGACACGTCGACGAAACGCCCGATCGAACGAAAATATCGCTGCTGTCCGTGAGAGTGTGCGCGAGAACCCGAGGCAGTCCATTTTTTGTCGTGCACAGGAACTTGGCCTTTCGGAGACATCAACTCGCAGAATTTTGCATCTGGATTTGGGTCTGCACCCGTACAAAATCCAATTGATCCAGGAGCTCAAGATAAACGACCACAGACAGCGTCGGGCGTTCGCTGACTGGGCTCTGGAGCATTTGGAAGCAGACCCCCATTTTGGCCGAAAAATCATCTTCAGCGACGAGGCTCATTTCTGGATGAACGGGTATGTGAACAAGCAAAATTGCCGCATTTGGAGTGAGAACAACCCACACGAGGACCACCAAGTGGCAATGCATTCCCAGAAAGTCACTGTTTGGTGTGGATTTTGGGCCGGCGGCATCATCGGTCCGTACTTTTTCGAGAACGAAGCTGGGGCGGCCATAACCGTCAATGGGGAGCGCTACAGGTTGATGATAACCAACTTCTTTTGGCCTAAACTGGATGATATGGACACGGACGACATGTGGTTCCAGCAGGACGGCGCCACGTGCCACACAGCCCATGCCACAGTGGACATTCTGCACGAGCGATTTCCGGACATGGTCATCTCGCGCGGAGGCGATATCAACTGGCCAGCGAGATCGTGCGATTTAATGCCTTTAGACTTTTTTCTCTGGGGCTATCTCAAGTCGCTGGTCTACGCCAACAAGCCTCTAAACACCGATGACCTCAAAGTCAACATACGCAACGCCATCGCTCAAATTGAGGCCGATATGTGCTCCAGAGTCATCGAAAATTGGACCTCCCGGATCCGGGCTACCAAACGGAGCCGCGGTGGTCATTTGAACGATGTTACCTTCCATACTTAACCCTTTAGTGCCTGACGGTACTTAGAAGTCTTACCGTTATTAATATCCATTATTTATTGCAAGAAACACATAGCATTGGAATTTGTGCGCAGCCGTGATCTGCTATACGCATATATCGTGACTATCAGGTTAGAAATTGTAGTGTTGATTGTACCACGCATGTGAATTTCTGGTAAGTTGAATCTATTGTAAACTTTTATTTACACATATATAAACAATATAAATAATTTATTTACGTATATTAACAATTAGTTGATATTTGTAAATATAAGTGCATGTAATTTTTAATTTATTATTTATTTTTGGGTAGTAAAACGCATTTTATTTTTTGGATTTAGAAGTACCGTCAGGAATGGAAGACGAGAAAATAAAATGGTATTATAAGAAGCCATCGTCTCAAGCGGAGTTACATGAATTGGCAGATAAAATATTATTAGAAGATATACCATTAGATAATAGTTTTTCAACTGATGAAGAATCAGATGATGATAATGAAAATAATCAGTTAAGAAATGAAGAATTGCCACATTGTTGTGATAATGAGCAAATGCATTCTACAACAAAATTATATATTATAATTATATAACGAAGCCATTAGTCAATATGAGATCTTAATGTAAATGTTAGACCATCAACACCAAGAAGCGAAGAATTTCCACAGCGGGATAATGATGTTCAACCATGCCCTGTAACAAATACTGAACCACCCAATCGAAAATGGAAAAAAAATAGAAAAAAATACTGAAGTACCTGAATATAACCGACATGTGGGCCCAGTTCACGAAGATTGCAGAACAGCTACTGACATCTACCTAAAGTTATTGGAAAAATCAATAGAAGATATTGTTTATTAATGCAATTTATATGCAACTCGCGTAATAAAACTTTAAAGCTAACAAAAATGAATTATTATCATTAATTGGCATAAACTTTTTGATGTCTTACCACCAGTTGCCAACATGGAAGCAATATTGGAACTCCAGCTCTGACTTAGGAATACTACTTTTTACAAATTGTGTGACACGGAATCGATTCGAAGAAATCTTACGTTATTTGCACTGTAATGATAATCATATAATTCCCAAAAACAACAAAGATAAACTGTACAAAGTAAGACCTTTATCGAATACGTTGATAGAAAAGAAACATGAATATTGACAAAAGCATGATCAGATTCAAAGGTAGGAGTTGTCTGAAGCAATATAACCCATAGAAACGTGGATACAAGCTTTGGTGTATCGGTGATCAAAATGGGTTTATTTCTTGCTTTGAAGGAAAAAATGAAGAATTGCAAAAGGAATTTGAAAATTTTGGACTAGGCGAACGAGTGGTTCTTTCTCTAAGTCAACTACATTGGAATACAAATAAAATTATATATTTCGATAATTATTTCACTTCAATCAATTTCCTGGTATAATTGAAACTAAACGAGACGTTAGCCTGTGGAACAATACGTAGCAACCGTAAAGGATTTCCGGCGAACCTAAAAGAGGACAGAAATCTAAAAAGAGGAGATTATGATTATCGTATTTCAAACACAAACATATCAGTCATCAAATGGAAAGATAATCGAGATGGTTATTAGTTCGTATCTATAAGAGACTATAATATCAACATGGGTGGTATTGATAAGGTGGATCAATTGCGAGGAACCTACGGGATGAATCGTCGTTCGCGGAAATGGTGCACCGTTTGTTTTGAGGATTTTTGGAAATCGCTTTTGTCAACGCATACATGATTTACTGTCAACGATTTGAAAAAACTTCAACGTTAGAATTTCGACGGTCTATTACTCTTGGATTCATGGCAATGAAGGCGTGCAAGGATCATAGAGAAAAATCTACCCTAAAACCCTTTGCAAAACGCATAAAATATAATTATAGCATGACGATGACGATTAGGAAACCTTGGACAGCATTGGGCCACATATGACGAAAAGAGAGGCAGGTGCGAATTGTGTAGTGCCAGTGCAATTCAATCAAAAGCACACAGCAAGTGTACTACATATGGTATCTTTTTTATGCAGCAACGAAAAAAAAATACTTCATGAAGAACCATAACGTGCAATAATTATTGACGATTATATTATATGACTTATGTTTGTCCTAAGAATTTTATTTTGCGCTTTTTGTTTATTTTATTTTTATTGAAAGTTATGTATTTGTATGTTTACTTTAATTTTTTTGAGTAAATTATTGTATTATTATTTATTCTTTACTTTCATTCATTAAAAGCTAAAATTAAAGATTTTCTTAAACATATTCAAATGAATACGTTTTAAGTTCTTAACTACTGACGGTACTTATAAGTACCATTTTTTCAAACCACCCAAAAATAAAAAAATAAAACATAAAATAAGTTTTTTTCCGTTACTTTTGACAATAATATATATCAACATAAATAAGTAATGATTAAAATGTATTTTTTTTAGTTAAATACAGTTTTGGGCACTAAAGGGTTAATGGGGTCGAATACCCTTTCGAATGAAAAATAAATTTCGTTTCTACCTCACACACAACTTGTTTTATTCAATTTTAAAGTTCACGCGCCCTTATTGGCGGACCCTATACATAACATACAATGTACTACATTTCTTAATCAAAAAGTAACCTATAATTATGTTATTTTATTATAGGAGTGGAAAAATATAATTTCAACACATATTGGCAGATGTAAATCCAAACACGATCTGTGATACCATTTCAGACATCCATCACAGGACATCAACATTCTGTTTACATTTGCAACACTTTGATTTTACACTGTTATTGTCGGCGCCATTTGTCACATGCAGCAAGCAAAATCAAGAAAAACTTGGATAATTGGAGTCAAATAAGGAGCAGAAAATAAATTTAAAATGGTGATGTGGCCATCATAGTACTTTCCCTATATTTTACACGAAAACTATAAGGTTTACGCAAAAAAGCTATTCTTAATGATTTGTTCACCACTGAATTCTCTATAATTATTTGTAATGCAAGTTTCATGTAACTCTGACAGTTTATTAGCAATTGGCAATAAATGTCAAAATTTTCAATTTTAATTTTTTTTCTCAAAAGTTAAGAATTTTATGAAAAATATATTCAAATAAAACTTGTTCAGTTTTTTATTATCTTTATCTTTTGTTTGAACCATTTTTTAAAATTTTTCATATTTAGAAAAATAAAACGAAAAAACAAAAAAACGCCTCGAGTAAACATCCACTTCCGGTCGATGAATGTTTACCAAAAGCTTTTCAGTTCCAGTTTTTAATGATAAAACCTTAAGTTTGAAGTTTCATCTCAAACAGATTATTCGTTTTTGAGATACAGCGCCCACCGACAGACACACAGACACACAGACACAAAATTTTTTTCCAGAAATTAGTGCAATGGACTCAGGGGGGCCCAAAACGGATATTTCCGCAAAAAAAAATTTTCAAAAAAAAATCACGAAAACAATACTCCCCCTATATACTACGTGTATAGGGAAAGTAATAAAATAAACGTTTTTACTTTCCCTATACACGTAGTATATAGGGGGAGTATTGTTTTCGTGATTTTTTTTTCAAAATTTTTTTTTGCGGAAATATCCGTTTTGGGGTCCCCTGAACCCAAAACACTAATTTCTGGAAAAAAAAATTTTGTGTCTGTGTGTGTGTGTGTCTGCTGTGTGTCTGTCGGTGGGCGCTGTATCTCAAAAACGAATGATCCGATTGAGATAAAACTTTAAACTTAAGGTTTTATCGTTAAAAACTGGAACTGAAAAGCTCTTGGTAAACATTCATAAACCGGAAGTGGGTGTTTACTCGAGGCGTTTTATGTTTTTTTCGTGATATTTTTTTAAATATACAAAATTTTAAAAAACGGTTGAAACAAAAGTTAAAGGGAATGAAAAACTGAACAAGTTTTATTAGAACATATTTTTCATAAAATTCTTAACTTTTGAGAAAAAAAATAAAAATTGAAAATTTTGACATTTTTTGCCAATTGCTAATAAACCATTGAAGTTACATAAATCTTATATAACAAATAATTATAGGGAATTTAAAATTGGATAAATTATTAAGAACAACTTTTTTACGTAAATCTCATAGTTTTCGAGTAAAATATAGGGAAAGTACTATGGTGGCCACATCACCATTTTATAATTTTATATTATTAATGGTAATGATTAATTAAAATGTAAACAATAATTTGAAAGGGTTAAATAACTATTTCCTATGTGAAATAAAAATTGGTGATATGATTTTGAATAAAAACACATGTGAAAGTTAAAATGGTTGCATACACAACAACCCAAAATAGAAATCCAATAATAAAACGATGATCTTATTATTTAGTTCCATATTTAAATTGTGACAGGACCAAAATATAATTTCTCGAACGTTCGGACATTCGTAACACGTCTCAACTTGTAAATGTATAAACAAACCATCATCAAAATAAATAGAGAAAAAGTAGCGTTCGCTTTAATAGTTCAATGTTAACGTGTGCGCGATTACTTAATATTCCACAAAAATGTACGAAAATAACGGATGGTTCATTGAAAATTTATGCGGACGGGGAATCGAGTCAAGAACACAGAGTCGATCCGCGCCGGCCTCGTGACGTAATTTCTGTGTTTAGGCATTCGGTCATCATTTCGAGGTTATAATTAGCGTGCGGCGCATCGATACAACACGAAAGGGAACACGCAAATAAAACGGCCGACGGCGCAGTTCCGCTATCTTCGTGCCAAAAACCATACTACGGTCACTTTGTTTACGAAAAAAAAAAGATATAGTGAGCACAAGAAACCGCACGGTCGTATCAGCCAGTCTTTCAGCGACGCTCGTTTGTGGTACAAGTGATTATTTTGGTTCTGTATATTTTATTGCTACTTAAACAAACACAGGTGGGTCTTGTTTTATTTCTTTGTATTACTAACGTATCGATACAATTTTATTTACTTTCTTACATTAAAGAATCGAATAATAACAACGTTATTTTAAATGGATAGATTTTAAATAGAAATCAAGTAAGCGAGAATGAATGACATATAGTCGAAACTACTTGAAAAAATTATAAATAAAAACAAGTGTAATAATATTAACAATTGTTTTTGTGTATTTGTTATAATGCTTTCTAATTTAAAACCATAATTTATACTTTTTTGTTGCATCGAATTAATTTAGTATTTATAATATTAATAAAGTAACTTTACTCGTTTATTAGTTGAATTTATCGTATAGAAATTATTAAATATCAGATTCACAGAATCAGATTTTTTAATTTATAAAATATTTATTAGAATTGTTGGTATGTTGGATTGGTGAAGCCATAACAAAAAAAAATATGTAATAATATGGAACATAAAAAGTGTTTTTCTTCGCCAAAATTACATATATGGTTCCATTAAGAGGGTAGCACAAGTATCAACAATATTAGAAGCCATAACTTTGAATTTTTGGTATTATATCCATGTTACCAAAAATTAGTATTGTGGTTTTAATTTTAAATCATTATTTTTAAACCTGATAAATTACAATTTCAAACATTATTGTTTACAAAAATCTGAATTTTAAATCATCAATTCACCTACGCAAAAAAATCAACAATTATTTAATTAACTAATCTTTAATCAATTAATAAAAAACGACGACATTTTATTTACGTTTAAACAAACCATAATTACCTGATTAATTCTATATAAGTATTTTTAAAACATTAAATTTTTTTATTTGTTTATATTTATTTAAATTTATACATAAAATTAAATTAAATTATTACGTAATGTTATATTAATTGTCATATTGAATAATTTATGTGTTTGGTCGGATATTGCAAACCCAAAACATTATATTTTCGTGTGTGATTCGTCGACCTTGTTAAAACCTTGTACTAAATACTGGTTTAATTTGATTGCATTTGAGGTGTGGGCTGTTAATTTAATCGCTTTCAGGCCATTATCATAATTGTCAACAATGTTAATGTTGGAATCGACCTGAGGTGAACGTGACCTGTGTGACTAAGCCCATTAAAAAAATAAACGATTTTGCCAAAAGCGTACGTTGACATTTCGGCTGAATTCGTATTATTAGAACAGGATATTTTTTTTTTCGCTTTGGATGTAGTCCATAGTTTATTTTAATATAACAGGAGTTTCTAAATTTGGCGTATGTTTGTGTTATTAGTAACGGTCGCGTCTGGCTTCCTAAACACTAAATTTTTTGTTGACTTCAATATTTTTATCACTCACACGTAGATGTACAAAGAAAGCGAGGTTAAAATTCGTAAAATATACTAATTGCTCTTCTTTGCAATCTAAAAATTCTATGCAAGAACCCAAATTAGTATTCCGTAGTGTATGTGGTAATTGAATGTAGTTTTTTAGCACATTCTTTAAAACTATCATTAAACGTGCCCTTAAGCTGTAAAAAACTTTCGTCAACTTTCCAGGCACAAAGTCAATATGATTATTATTATATAGTCCAAAATTTTACGTATGTTGTTTTGTAATAAATTTATTTTAATGTGTTTTTTTTTTTAAAGAAAGAAGACCAAAGTTCTGTATAAATATATTTCAACTTAATTTTGAGTTAAGTTGAATACTTAAATACTTAAAGAACGAGCAGATTCTCTGTGTTCAATGTCAACGTTTTTGAGAGTAAATAAAATATCAACAGGTTTCGTTTCATTTAGAACGAATTTATTGACTTTGAACAATTCTGATGTCTTGATGCTTGATTTGACAAATTTTGTGACTTAGCCATATTAACACTAGGTCCTGTATCAACGACAAATAAGATACTCTTATTAGGTAGTAGTGATGAACATCAAAAATAAGACAGGATTAAATGACCTTTGTGACACATGATGATTAATAATAGAATAGTCGGACTCTAAACTATCTAAATAGACTTTCTGTATTCTTCCGACTAAATACGAGCTGGCAAGCCCAACACTGAGTTCACTAAACCCATATTTAGCCAGATTATTAAGTAATAGTTTATGAAAATTTGACATTATTGATTAGATGTGAATTAGTCTTGAATAGTTTTTCCTCAAAAAATGCTATGAATAATTCTGCCATCAATGGTGATAATGGTGATTCCATGGCCAGACCTTTTTTGCTTATAAAATGTCTTGTTGAATTGGAAATAATTAGAGTCGATGCAAAAAATAGAAGTTATTTAAATTAATGGCCATCATCGCTTCTATTAGTTTTTTCAACTCTTCTATTGAAATGCTCTCGATCAAGCTTTTGACATCAAAGGATACTAAAATATGCTTTTGTGGTATATGAACTTGTTTATTTTTTTCTACAAATTTCATTGAGTTCCTTATTGAGAATCTTGAACTGAATTGGATTCTTGTTGAGAAATTTTGCTATTTTATAAGTGGGTGCGTTATTATATGACACTACTGGACGGTTTGGGATGTTCTCTTTATGTATTTTTGGCATTCCATATAGGGCTGGGACCTTAGGGTTCTTTTCCTCTTACTTATACTGCTGTTTTTCACTTACAACGTCTTTTTCATTTAAAAGTGCGAAGAAAGATTTCTGTGTGTCTGCGGTTAGATCTTTAGTTAATTCGACAAAGTCGCAGAATTGTAAAAAAATTTGTACTTTCTTTATATAATCTAATTGTTTTAGAATGGTGATTGTGTTTCCTTTATCTACTTTGCAAATAGTTAACTGTTGATTTTCACATTTTGTTTCTATTGATTTGATTGTCTTCGTCTCGTTGCTAGTTGACCAATCTATATTTTGATTTTGTTGAATCTTAAAGTCATATTTTATTATACTGGAAAAACTTGTTTTTTGTTTTGTCGTATTGATTTTTGCACTTTTTAGAGCAATTTTGTTATCTACGGCTAAAGCTTCGAAATTGGTTTTTGTGCTCCTGCAGTGTGGCGAGTATTTTATTATCATATATTCATTATTACCATCTCTGGGCCTGTAAATTCTACACCTGTTAGGTTTTTTATCCTTGGAAAAAATTTGAAATTATTATCTATGTTAGAGTGTGATGTTGGTTTGGGGTTTTGGTGCTTCAGGTTTTTAAGTTTTAGGATCTTATCAGACGATAAATAAAACTGTACTTTGTTAATTTCAATGTTTATTTATCGTCTAATAAAGTTCCTGATTCAAAAAGTATCACAAAGTTATGAATTCAAGCATCCAACATAGTTTTTTCTGTTGATTTTTATAGTGCAGGTGAGCTTATGTATTAACAATAGTACGCACGTTGTCGGAGAAAAGATCAAATAAAATGTTATCACACCTTTTTAGCAGTTTCGTATGCATTATTTTTAGGTGTAGTCCTAGGTTCTATCATCTCGTGTACAATTTTCTATTTTATAGTTCTAACCAAAAGGTAGTCGCTTTGTAAACTTCTATCATGGCTTCCGTAGGTTTTTTATATATGTTGGACACAATTTGAATTTTAGACACAGTATATTAAAATATATATGATTTTAATAATGCATCCCTTCAGTAGTCATAGCACTCCTTTGAAAATGACAAGCAATTGTCGAAACATATATCAGGAAACTGATAAATTAAAATGAAAGTCCTTAATTTACAAATCCGCAAATGTGATATATATGTTTCAGTTGAACCTAAAACATAAATAATAAATAATATACAAAAAAAAATATTTAGTAGATCAAACATATATATCAAAGATGACCAAAAATTAGATATACTAATCTTTCAAAAACTGAAAATCATAGGCTTTTTTAAGTATTTCGTTGTATGCAAATTAGTTTTTGATATTTATTAGAAGCAGTTTTTTCTTCAGGTTTACCTTCGTGATATTCATCAATCATACAAAAAAGGTCTAATTTATCCCACTTTATATCTTTTACAATTAAGCTTAGATTGATCTTTTTGCATTGCACAAAAAGCTTGAATTGAATTCTTTATTGCTTGTTAAAATACAACAGTATTTACACATGTTAAAAATACAAAAATGACATAATACTTAAGAATAACAACTAAGTTTATCCATTAGACGATTACGATTACAGGTCTTCTTGTGTAATATTATAATTTAAATATCCATTATTACGAATACAAACATATTTGTATTAAAAATGTTTTTATTTCAAAACACCTGTCACCTATTATGTCCGTATATTATACAACAATATATGTACAGATGGTGATATTTGCAATTTTACAAAAAGAGTTTTTACAATCTTTCCTGCATTTACAATACGAAAATTCTCGTTGATCCCGATGAATGCCATTGCAATGAAACATTGTCAAAAAAATTTGGCTGTGGCATAGAGCAAAATAAGCAGTTCACATTACATATTGTGAAATTCCATTTGACATCATACTTAATGCAAATATGTTTGAACCTATTTGCATGGCCAGATTGTTGGTTTGTATTTCCCATGATAATTTGGTGCTAATATGTACTCCCAAGAACATGGTAGACCTCTCAACCATCATCAACAGATAAGCTGTTTCGTTTGTCCTGATTTAACGACAATTCATTCCGCTGAAACCAAGTTTTGGCGTTTGTTTGTCAATACGTCGTCAAATACAAATGCATCATCAGCAAATATAATTTCCAAATCACTTCTTATTATTGGTGGTAGGCCATTGATATACAGGGTGAATTTTTTTAGACGTTCTCTATCGGGATCTCGCAAACTATAAAAGATAGAAAAACGGTTAAATGGGAAAAGATACGCAGTTTTAAGAGACGAATAAAATTGCACATTCAAGGTTTTCAAAAAAGTCAAGGGTAACTAGATATTTTGAAAAAATATACCTAAAGTGTCAATTTATTCCAATCAATATATCTCGTTTATTATGACAGATTGAAAAAAAACTGTTAAAGACAAAGTTGCATGTAATGAGTTTATGCAGATTAATAAAATATATTCAGAAATTTTTTAACGTCATTATCGTTCCAAACAAACATACATTTTTGTAAATGGAAACCATAGTTGGCTATGGCCCTATTCGATAGATTTTTTTTCTCTTTAACCCAATATCACATATGACATAGTTATTGCTAAAAATAAGTGAGTTATAGTCATAAAAAAATAGGTAGCCATGAAAAAGATAGAAGTAAAACAATTGCAGTTGTTTATAATAATGGCAATATTGTAATTATTAGTTTTACAAAGATTAAAATGAAAACATAAACATTTTCTAGATATATTTTATTAATCTGCATAAAATTATATACAACTTCGTCTTTTATATGGAAAAAATGGCTATCTCTTTCCGACTTTCCGAGATCCCCATAGAGAACATCTAAAAAAACTTACCCTGAATAATAATCAACAAGGACACCAGCACGGATCCTTGCGGTATACCTATCTCTATGTTTACAATGATGACCTATTTACAAGATATGATTTCATCTTACGGCGTTATCGCTGAAGTTGTAATGTTTTGATATTAAAATATTAGGCGAAACAGTATCAAACGCCTTAACTAATTCACAGAAAACCGTTGCACTAAATTTTCCATCTTCAAAACAATTTACTGTGTACTCCACAAATTGTGTCGCCATTTTGAAAAAATCCAAATTGAGATTCAATAAATAAATAGTTTAATGTAAAATGGATTGGTTTGCATTGTCTTAAATGTTTCTATTATCTTTGATATAACCGGTTGAATTAACCTGTTATCCTTTATATGAACGAAAACTGTTTTTTTTTCAGTTGGGATTATTTTTGCTATTTTTAAACTATCCGGAAAATAGTTTATTGAAGGCAGTAATTGGTCTTGATCACACTTTTTAAAAATCACTTACCAGTTGATGCACAAAACGCTTTACGTATTTCAAATGAGATAATGGATTTATTTTTGTCATTATTAACGGTCCCATACATAATGTACAAATTTATAGCATACATTTTCACCATTCTAGTGATTTTCTCAAAAAATTGATCAACTCGATCAACGCCTATTGTAGTAGTGTAATTTACAACTTTTGGCTTTTGGACAACTTGCTCGTCTCCTCTTCTTCCAAATCTTCTTTTTATGGCAAACACAGCCGAATCATTCCTGCTCAATATTTTTGATTTGATTTTTGTCAGTTTCGTAAAGATAAACTTGATTAATTAATAAAGCACTACAAACCTTTCTTCACAACAGTATTGAAACATTGATAATGGTTACTTCGTGTCCGAAATATACATCTGTGAATTTAAATTTGAAGAAATGTTTTGAGTGTTTTATTAATTAATCATGCTCAACAACTTGGCGACATTTTTGTTCTTCCAAGACAATAACTTGGTATCTCCTCTTTTACAAGCAAAATATTTGTTTTTGGAAAATTTTGGTGTTTATATTGAATATATAATATACTTGTTTCTCATTAATTACTTGGTGAAACATTGTATTAATGTAGGTTTTAGATTAAATTAAAATTTACTTGGCTTGTTTCACAAATTAATAATTTATTCAACTAGTTTCGGCTCAAGGCCATTATCAAGAATTATTATCATTCTTGATAATGGCCCTGAGCCGAAACTAGTTGAATAGATTATTAATTTGTGAAACAAGCTAAGTGAATTTTAATTTAATCTAAAACCTACGTTTATATTGAATCTGTTAATCCCTTTCTATTGATTTTTATATCGCCGTTAATGACATTTCATTTTTAACAATTCATTAGTCAATGCAATACTAGTATAGTATCCATCTATAAACATATGATAGCCTTCTGTATTGGGGATGTTAATTAACAATTTTTACTTTCCCTATATATAGGGGAAGTATTGTGATCGTGATTTTTTTTTGAAAATTTTTTTTTGCGGAAATATCCGTTTTGAGGTCCCCTAAGTCCATTAAACTAATTTCTGGAAAAAAAAAATTTGTGTCTGTGTGTGTGTCTGTCTGTCTGTCTGTCTGTCTGTCCGTGGGTGCTGTATCTCAAAAACGACTGATCCGATTGAGATGAAACTTTAAACGTAAGGTTTTATCGTTAAAAACTGGAACTAAAAAGCTTTTGGTAAACATTCATAAACCAGAAGTGGGTGTTTACTCGAAGCGTTTTTTGTTTTTTTCCGATATTTTTTTTAATATGAAAAATATTACAAAACTTTTTAAACAAAAGTTAAAGAGAATGAGAAACTGAACAAATTTCGTTAAAATATATTATTCATAAAATTCTTAACTTTCGAGAAAAAAAAATAAAAATTGAAATTTTTGATATTTTTTGCCAATTGCTAATAAACTATTGAAGCAACATGAAAGTTATATAACAAATAATTGTAGAGAATTCAAAATTGAATAAATTATTAAGAATAACCTTTTTGCATAAATTGCATAGTTTTCGAGTAAAATATAGGGAAAGTACTATGATGGCCACATCACCATTTTTGATACAGATGTAGATGAATTCGTCATTATTAGAATTCCTCTGGATCAATGTCAATAATTGTGGTAGTTCTTATTTTATTAGTATTTCAGATGTAATACTACTCTATTAAGGAATGATATGGATATGGTACACATATCCAGAATTCGTCAAAAACTAAATTCTTATGAAAGGGTAAATGACAGTAACGGTCGCTACCATCATTTTCATTAAATTCTTATGTCTAATTTTATCGGCCTGTTTGGTTTGTAAGTTATAAAAGAAATCTTTCCCTTGAATTTTACCAGTAACTCATCTACACATATGTTCTTCCCTGGTATAAAGTATTCGGAAAATTTCAACATCCAAAATAATTGGTTAAATCATCGCCTAGTAAATATATTAGAAAACATGGTATTCTAGACTTATTCTCACTTGACGAGTACTCGTGCATATTTGCCAAAGGCATCATCGTATCCAAATTCAGGATGATCACACCCAATGCGACGCAGAATTCTTCAAATTCAAATTCTTTATTGATCCTATATGTTGACATAAGGATGGATCAAGTAACTTAAAGCTTTACTTTTAGCATTTATGTAAGTAAGTATGTATATATACTTACTTACATAAATGCTAAAAGTAAATATACAATATGAACAAAAATTAATAAAATGGCAAGACTACATATTATATTACTTCAAATTATATATTAAAACATTCGTAAAAATCTGCACATGAATATAAACAGTTTCCTGTTAACATCTCCTTTATTCCGATTTTTAATTTTTTGTGAATCAACGTTTTTGTATTGTGTGGTATGGTATTATACACTTATCACTAAATGATATATACATAAATTAATTATGAAATGCTTGAGTTCTATGTTTTGGTAATCCATAATAATCTTTCATTCTATATCATGTTATGTAATGCTCATTGATTTGAGATGATTTAACAAACTTGTGTTCATTCTTCTTTACATACAAAAAACATTGGAGAATAAATAAACAGGGTAAAGGTAAATTTTTTAAAATAAATCCCGACATGATGTACTTCTAGAAACTTTGGCCATAAAACGTATTATTCTCCTCTGCCCTTTAAAAATTAATTGAGATGAATATGAATCATTCTATGCGCAAGTTTGGATTTAACATAGCCATAATACATAAGTTTTAAAGTCTTATCGCAAACACAATTTCTTAGTCTTAGTATAAGATAAACCACCTTTAGTGATTTTATTGAGTTGTGGCAATGATTGTCCCATTTTAGCTTGGGATCAAAACTAACACCAAAAAATTTTACTACATAGATATATCGCAATCATAAAAATTGATTCTCCCATGACAATCTTGATTTTAACAAGTTGTTGTTACTTGTTTCGCGCTATATGTGCCATATAGAAATCTTGCTACAAATTATTTCCTTCAACTACTATAACATAGTTGTTGGTTTCTGATATGATTTCATCCATTCGTAAAGTACAATTTGAAAAATCCTATAGGTTTCATTGCAAGGGAACATTATTGCCTGTAATATCGGTATATTTATCGATATCTGCAGAAGAGACTTCTTCATCTTCGGAATCTGATTCTATCCTCATTAATCCTTCGTTTTTTTGTATGCTAATATTTTTTGCATATTAATATTTCGTACAAAATAAAACCAAGTAAGTGTAGAATATTAACTTATTTTATAATATTCGTCATAATTACCACCTTTCATCTTCACACCACAAAGACTTTATGATACCTAAAAAAATACATATTGAACCTCTTTATTAAAGTAAACATAAACTCGGTAAAATAAACCCATCCATCAATTGATACAAAAGTGGCAAAACAATGTTGTCTTGAAGAGGCGACAGTGGATTTAAGAGTCCTATTTTAAATGTCGCAATATTTGCGGCAACGGAGTGTAAAGGGTTAATATTGAATCACATTAATTTCTTTGTGGCAAACTTATGTCGAATGCCGCTCAGTCAAAACCAGCGAGACGTAACTTGCACACAGATAACTAAAATTTAACTGAACGTGTTAACACACAATCGGCGGCTCTTCTATTCGCCAGCGCTCCGCACGTTGTACTACATTCCTACCATCCCTTTTACGTCATCATTTTAAATAATTTTTCGAGTATTAATAAATATGTGTCAAAATGTTTCTATATAAATCATGACCTAATGAAACGCCACTTAAGAAAAACATAGTTAACAAATACCTAGCGTGACTTAATATAGAAGTTTAATTATTTCTTTATTTATAAACGTGCGACTTTAATAACTTTAATAAAGAAAATCCAGGTGAAAGGGAAGACTATAGAAATTCTATAACTATCGCATTAGCTGTAAAAAACATACAAATGTTTACAATCTTACATCTCAAATGGTGAATTCCATTTAAATCCATGTTTTAAACTAATTTTGTATATTTCTTGAATGGTTTTCTCATTTACCTCTTTGTAAACAAAAAACGAAAGAAACATCTAATGAAATATTTTTATATTCAAGAAAGGAATAATAGAATATGGACCAAAATTAATTATGTTAAAGACTTTTCAATAAAATTATCAATAATGTTAAAGGATTTTGATATCATTTGTACGAATCAATCAAGCCTCGGTAAATTTTTAGTAAACAACAAACCGCCAGTGAATAAAAACAACAATTGTGGTGTTTACGAGGTTAAGTGTGCTCAATGTGACGCAATATACGTAGGACAGACAGGAAGAACATTTCAAACGAGACTTTTGGAATACAAGAAATCAAGTTTATATAATAAACCATGTACGGGTATTTCTAAACATTGTATTAATAATAATCACTTTATAAATATAAATAACTATAAGATTTTATACTTAGGTAATAAGGGATTTAATTTAAATCTTAGAGAGGTCAATTAATATATTTGGTATTCCCCAATACTTGAATCTCTCATTACCTGAATATATAAATATAGAAAGCGAAACTAGTCGAGTCAATATATAAAATTCAGTGAAACAAACCAAGTGTTTTTAAACACATATTGAAACACATACTATGTTTTTACCACAATTAATTTATTGTTATATGTAAATTAATTGTTGTAAAATCATAGTAAGTGTTTCAATATGTGTTTAAATATGGATTACGACCTAGTAACGGTCACAACCATCCTGAAGTTCAAGTGTTTTTAATTAAATTTTACCTATTATATAAAAGTATTAATAAATTAAATAAGTACAAGCAAGTAATGCAATAATAGGTTTTCTTAAGTTTACAAAACAATATTGCTATTATAAGCAGACAGCAAACAACTTCCTTTTACAAGTTGTTAAAATTTCAACCTATGTCATATTTAGAAATAAAATTACTAGATTAAAAATCTCTTGAAATTATTATAAATGGCATAAATAAGATAGAAAAAAACGTCACAAAAATTAAAGAAAATAATTCGAAAAACAAACTCACATAATAATTAAACTGTTAATGGTGGAGGCTTCTACCTTGTTGTACATCTACATTTACAATTCAAACACTTTTTAACTTTATTAAACTATAGTTTCGACAATTTTAATAAAAATCACATAATATATAATATAGAAACTAGAAGTTACATAATAAGTAATATATAGTTTAGGAAATCAATTTTAATGCTCTTTCTTGCCACTATTAACAGGAAACATTATAATAATAATAATAATAATAATAATAATATTTATTTGCCCAACAGAATACAAATTCCAATTACAGGACAAAATAATAAATTAAATTTGTATAAAATGAAATAAACAATAACCTAAATTTTATATAATAATCATTTATGCTAAACTAACGTAATATCTAATGTAAAATAAAACTATGTTATATGTTATAGTGAAATGTGATATGCATATCTGTCTGAGAATGAGAAAAAAAAAACAGACTGATTTATGTAATATGTGGTGGTTCTATAAATTGCTGTCTCACAGTTTTTAATATAATGTCAATCTTGTCATTATGAATATCACAATATTCACTAATCACATTATAATTGCCAGACATATCGTTGACTGGTGAATGTAAACCAATATTGGTATTTGAAGCGCTAATATAAAATGTATTACTTGAACGTGTAAAGTTAGATGGTACGTTAAATGAGAATTTGGAAAGCAAGAAAGCACAGTCCAATCTATTATTAACAATTTTGTGTAATGTCTTAACATTTGCAATTATGCGTCTAAGGTACAAGGATTCATGACAATTACTGTTCAATAGATCTTGATAGGAGTAGCCTTGGACAGGATAACTACCAGTTGTTACGTAGTGCAAATATTTTAGAAAACGTTTTTGAATCCTTTCGATTAGTTTTATATATAGATTATAATGTGGTGTCCAAATTATCGACGCGTACTCTAATTTTGATCGAATTAGAGTACAGTAAAGCAACTTAATACACTGGATGGTTTTAAAATCTCTTGTTTGACGAATTACAAAACCTAGACACTTACTAGCAGATTTTGTAATGTCTAGAATATGGTACCTGAAACTTAAATGACTGTCGAAAGTGACCCCTAGATCTTTAAAAGTTTCGACTCGTTCAATAGCTGTGCCATTAACGCAATATCTGAATATGATTGGTGATTTATTCTTGGTATAACTAACAACTTTGCATTTGCCTATATTCAATGTCAAACAGTTAAGTCTACACCACGTTGCAAACATATCTAATTGCTGTTGTAAAGAGAAACTGTCGTTGTCTGACTTAGTAACACAATACATTTTTAGATCATCGGCATATGCTAAAACATTACATTTCAGTTTTAAAAGAATGTCATTGAAATATATTAGAAATAACAGAGGTCCAAGGTTGGAGCCTTGAGGAACACCTGATTTCATTACATATTCAAACGATTTAAAATTATTATGAATTACACATACACGCCGATTATTTAAATAGCTAGAAAAGAAGTTAATAAGACTATTATTGAACCCAAAATTCGACAATTTATTTAACATTATACTATGATTTACCTTGTCAAACGCCTTAGATAGATCGGTGTATATAACATCAACTTGTAAACGTTTGTCAATTTTATCGCTTATAAATTGAGTAATTGTTAGTAGATTACTAACTGTCGATTTTTTTTCCATAAATCCATGCTGATTTGGAGATAAGAATGGTTGTACTTGGTAATACAGTTGACTATATATACACATTTCAAAAGCCTTTGACAAGTTAGACAGGATACTAATTGGTCTGTAATTTTTTATATCACCCCGATCACCATTTTTAAATACGGGAATTACACGACACATTTTCCATAGTAATGGGAAATTACAAGTACGCAACGACATATTAAAGATAACAGATAGCGGTTCCGCGAATATTTCTGCACAATCTTTGACAAGAAAACTAGGAATCTGATCCAATCCAGAGACGAAATTATTTTTAAACTTTTTTAACATATGTTTAACTTGTTGAACTGTGATATGGTTAAGAGTACAACTAGAACTGTAATTATTAATAATCATCAGAACAGTATGCACTATTTAAAGTATAAGTACATTAATAATATTAATTCAAGATTAACCATAATTATTATTATTCAACATGAATTTTGGTATTTGGTAGATGGCCTTATTAACATTTAATTATTAATTTCATAAACGGAAGTAATATTATCAACAATTTTCGTTGACCTAACCATTGTGATAACATAAAATATTTGTACATCTTGTTATATAAAATTCATATAATCAATTTGTAGTCTTGTTTAAATGATAAATAATTTTTAAATAAGTACAATTGAGTAAGGTTACTTAATTTTATTATCAATCTCGTGACACGTATCAATTATTGTATTGCCTAGAATTACTATGGAGCAAAATAAATTTATCTTACTAAGTTTGAAAATATAATTCTTTCTTATGCTACTTTCATAATTTTGCCTAAGGTGGAGTAATCAGTATAATATCTAACTACGATATAAGATTATTTATAGTAAACTAAATTTGACGTGTTAATTTCTCACTTAACCTTCGACAAAACATGTTTGTATCAATTAAAAATTTATTGAATAAAACACTTTGAAAATAAAAGTAATAATGAGAATTATTAAAAACTTTGAATTTCACATTTTTTCTCTGACTTTTAGTCAGACGTCTCACCGATTAAAAATTAAAAAATACAATATTTCAGGTGGTTTAATTAATATTATTTAAATAGATAGACTTTAGTCATAATTTATTCCTTACTAGAAGTTTGTTTTGTTCACTATTAATTTCTACGAATTGCATTTGATTTTAAATATAGACTAATTACAAAATATATTAGTAACTACTATAAATTAACCATACATTTATTGTTTTTAGATTAACCCGCCAATATTTAATGGAAAATAAAATTTGCTGATAAATATCTAAAACTTTGACCAAAATATTAAAATTAGTTTAAAACATATGTTCTGCAAAAACATTGAAAAAAATTAAATCCAGTTGAATTTTAAAACAAAAGGTTCTTCGAAATAAAACCACTCTTCGTTTTATTTTAAAATGAACTAACAAGATATATTTAATGAAGTTACTAATCTTAATCTAAAATTGTATTATAGCAATAATGAGAATTAATTACTTCGAGCGTTTCTCCTCCGCAGTTTTACATCATTATAATGTAAAGACTCCCAACTAACAGTTAAAACAACTTAGATAGTAGTTTTTAAATTACAAATATGTAAAACTGCGGCGTAGAAATTCTCAAAGTAATTAATTCCCATTATTACTACAGTTTTTATTAATTCTACACTTGTAAATCAATATTTAATTTACACTTTTAAAATTGTTTTGTATAGATTTTTTTGTTTACGAAACGTCATTTATTTTAAAACATTTCTAGGCTTATTTATTATTAAGCTTTATAGTATAGTGTAATTTTAAATGAATTATTATTTTTATGACACATTATGGTTTATAGTCTTTCGCATTTACTTACAAAATAGAAATTATATTAGATAATTCGTATTTTTAAACTGCTTGTAATTAGTCATGAGCTTTAATCATTTCTCAATATTGTTTATCATTCATGATGGGTTTTTCTTAATTATTGTGGTAATTATTAAAGAAACATGATTTTCCAAAAAAATCAGTTAATAAGCAGTTATTTATGTGAACAATTTTTTTACATCTCATTTATATTATTAAACTACAAAACCTTTAATAAACTGATTGACGAGGCATTTAGTTAAAAATCCATACTATATCTACTTATATCTAATATTAATTAGATACAAAAGTTTTAAACCATTAATGAAAGTCTTGCGGTCAATTCTTTTAAATTTGCGTTTTGCAATAAAATTAACAAGCTTGTCATCAGCAATATCGCGAATAATAATTATACCATGGTGAATACATTATCTTTTTTATTTTAATATAATTAAACTAAGCAATACCATAGAATAAACACGAATAGGTAGATTGTTCCATAAAAATAATTAATTGTTAATTAATAATGTTAAAATTTAAATTAATATTTCGAAAGATAAACCATTTACAGAGATGAGTAAACCGATAAAAATATATAAATATTTATATCGATTTCGATTCAACAGTTTCAACATCAAACATTATTATGCTACATTCCATGTACGTGTGTACAACGTTTAATTAGAAAAGTCAAACGAAACATCATCATAACGTGGTAAATTATGCGTATGTATTCGTATATATTAACCTTGGTAAACACCTATAAGTTTACAATCCACTTAGATATATGGCATAATTGATAACTTAATTGTCACATCTATTAATAAATGTTATTGCAAATAAAGCAAATAATTACACTCAATACTGGCTAGGCGATTTTTTAATGGAAATCCTTTTATTGAATATTAAACAATTTTATGTATTAATGTGAATTGAAGAATAATCATAATTTGATGGTTTATTTAATGCCTAAAATTATTTTTAAAATTTAAATTAAAGCACAATTATAAATTCTGCTTCTCTAATTTTCTGTTATTAAAAAAAAACAAGAGTTTTATTGGTATTAGTCTGAGAGAGAAAACATCTTTATTATTAGAAGTAAGTCTTTCAGCCCATATCGTCTGATTTTGATGAGTTTTTTAAATTAATAGAATGACTTTCAGCAACTATTTATTATTATTAATATTTACATTTTTTGATCGATTCTGTGCATAGTTAAAATTCATACTTTAATAAATATGTTTTTCAACAGTTAAACAATAATTAAGATATGTTTATTTTTTATTTTTTATTAAAGTTCTTGTGCGCCATACATATTTTATTGCACGTTTAAACATTTTTGAGAAAAAATTACTAAGAATTGAATGTTTTTTTTAATAGTAAAGGATCAAAATTACTTAAGTTGAAGGATGTCTCGTTCCTTTGAGATATTGTCGTGTGGGCATCGTTACAACTTTGAAGTCAAGAAAAACAGGTGTTCTATTTCCTCTTATATTTTATATTATAAGAAGAATTTTTTTTAAATAAGAATATTTTCACGTTTTCATTTTACCTGTTGTAAATATTACTAATTGGTTTTGTAAAATTATATGTTTAATATCTCTTTAAAAAAATTTTAAGAATAATAAATAGTAAAATATTAAATTTTTAATACTGTTTATGTATTATCTCGTAAATATTTCCCTAAAATGATTAAAATCTTAGTTTTTGTTTTACCCTTTAAAATTCAAGATTTTTTACTTAGGCCTCTTTTTATAACGATTTCTTATTTTTTAGACTTAAACATTATTATTTACTTTTTATTAAAAAAAAGTTTTGACGTTTTCAATGTTATTTTTAATTATTTAAGTTTACTTTCAACTTTCTGGAACTTTATACGCCGTATCCAGTGTATAAATTATAAATTATTTTTTTCTCTATTATCCTTTAGTAAGAAAACTAGTGCATTTCTATTATGGACATATTTCTTCTTTAGGTTTTTAGTATAATTCTATTGGCTTTTATTTTTTAAATGGATGTAAAAAATAATCTATGGCAAATTTCGATTTCGATTGTTGTTTGAGCATTCTATTTATTTAAAGACTGTTATTATAGAATTCTTTTGGATTTCAAAATCTTAAATTGGATAATATTTTTGACACATTTGGATTTATATATTTTTTAGAATTTATCTTTTTTTTTAAATTGAATATTATTTTGGTCCCCTTTGGATTTATGATATTTTTGGACTTGATCCATTTTCGTTATTTCTTTTCCTTCAAATCGTCAATGTTGTTACACTTTTCTTCACTAATTTATTTAATATAATTAGGGAACGATATTAATTTACAGAGTTTGCAAATTAAGTAAAAAATTGTACATATTATCTTTGAATTTACTAACACTGTCTTGAAAGGTGAAAGCGTTCAAACCGAGCAGTTTTATGATATGGTCCTTTGGGCCTCAAGTTTAGACGATTAAATACTGGATTGATTAAATTGAGATGAATATTTAAGCGTATTATCGATGTCTAGCCCTAGATTTTTAGCTTCTTTTAATATTCGTATTGGCATCAAGTTTACTGAAATGTGACTTTGATTTGTTAAATAGTTTATCATATTATTATTCCCAAACAAGACAACTGCGGACTTACTAGTATTTATTGTTAAGCAATGCATAATTGATATTTTGTACAAAGCATCGGAATCTTTATTAATAGTCTTAATTGCAGATGCGTGATCTTCTAATGAGAATGAGTGTAATAGCTGTGAGTCATCAGCAAAAAAATTTAACAAC
This sequence comes from Ontholestes murinus, assembly GCA_963969525.1. Lineage (NCBI taxonomy): Eukaryota > Metazoa > Arthropoda > Insecta > Coleoptera > Staphylinidae > Ontholestes > Ontholestes murinus. Next base: position 41,267,935 of record OZ018397.1, on the reverse strand, counting down.
ATGTTTTTACATGCTTACTATAATTTGATGTATAAATTAGAAAAAATATAGAAAGTAGTTGAACACCTGTAGTAACATATTTTGCAGCTGATATTGTGTCACCGACTTTTACACTTTAGGTTATATTGAATAAGTAGTTTTCGAAAAAAGCGATAGCAGAAGGAGCCAGACCTGTACTATCTAGAGTAGCTAGTAGGATTGAGTGATTGACCGTATCAAAAGCTTTGCTATTATTTAGTAGTATTACTACAGCATATTTTTTAGAGTCGATAGCAGACAAGATTTCATCCGTAATAAGATAATAATGCCGTGGTGCAACTTCTATTGGGTCTGAAACCAGATTGATTGGCAGGTATTACATCTCTTCCATGAATATACTGGCATTATCTTAACTACTTAACGGCAATTTTTCCCAAAATTTTAGATAATAGAGGTAGGATACTGATCGGCCCAAATAGTTATATTCATTTGGGTGCGACACTTTTGGACGAGAAATTACTCCCTTTTTTCAACTATCCGGGAATATATTAGTATATAAAACTTTAACTTTAAACTTTAAAAGTTTACTATATGTGAAATATACGGTAGTAACAGAGGACAACACAATTTAATAATTCTCATAGCCAGAAGCTTTAAAGTTTTTATGCTCCAAATGCTCCAAATTATTTTATAAATGTCTTCGCTGTTTACTTGACTGAACTTTAACTCATCATTATTAACTGTTAATGTATTCTTTTTGTAAAATTGCATCACTTCTTTGCAATTATTATTGGCATTATTGGCAGCCGGTATGGAATTTAAAAAAAATCTATTATCTCATCTGCATGCTGCATATTTTTAGGTATTTTAAATGTTTTAAGCTCGTTTCAAATATCTTTAGAACTTGCATTACGAACAGTATACTGAAAGTAAGCTTGTTTTTCATACTTAATCATCACAGTAACTTGGTTCCCCAAGGATTTATAATAGTTCCAGTGGCTATTTAAATTTTTATTTTATAAATTTGTGAAATGCTTTATCTCTTAGGTGCATGGCAAATTTAACATTATTAGTAATCCATGGAGACTTTTTTTGAAATTGTAGGGTAAACGTGTTCATTGCATTATAATTTAAAAATTCATTTTTTTCCTCAGTTAAGGTCCTCTGCCACGGTATGCGATTTAAATCTTCATGAAAAGTGTTTAAATTAAAATTATTGTAATTTTCAATATTTTTATTATTTGTGTATTGGCCTGTAAATAGGAATAGTACTTGATTCAGTTTCTAAGTGACAATATATTACACTGAATCAAAAAATTCAAATTCACTATATTGAATTCAGTAATTTGATTGATTGAATTGAAATAATATTTATCAGGCTTACTTGGTTTTACTAAGTTTATATTTTTGTCGCCTAGGCAGTATATTTTATTAGAGTTGGTTGAAACAGAAATTAAATTGCTTCATTAATTTAAATGTACGTAATTTCTTAAATATTGCCTAAAAATGTTGTAGGTAATAAAAATTATAATTATTTTAAAACTTTGATTTAATTGTAGAGGTGTTTACTTTGTGGTACATCTTGAATATGAGGAAGAAGGAGACACGATGAGTTTATTTTGGCTCTTAAATAAAGTGGTAAATAAAGTCATCGTGTCTCCTTTTTCATTACATTTTCACTCAAGTGTTTCCTTTGTTTCTTGAAAGTCAAGTTTATAATAGAAGCTGCACTGATGATATTGTAAAGGTCGGAAAACGTGTCTACAGATTTTTTTTAGACTGGATTTTTATAGAAATACATTTCTCAAGTTAAATGAAGATTATTATTATAGTAAATTGTATTCAAAACATTAACACTTTCTTCACAAATTTGTTTTTATTAACTAAATTTTACATTTCGAACGCAAAGTGTTCCTTATCAATTGAAAGAATTTGTTGAACTCAGTTGCCCATTATAATCTTCACGTAAGTTGAGAAATATATTTCTACAGCAAAATGATCAACTGAGATCAACAAATTCTTTCAATTGATAAGGAACACTTCGTGTTCAAAATGTACATTTAGTTAATAAAAATAAAATTGTGAAGATAGTGTTAATGTTTTGAATACAATTTACTGGAGTTTTTACATTATTTAATGTTGTAATTTTTGTTAGGATAAGATTACCGTAAATGTATTTCTCTTTATTACTAAATTTATTCAAAAACTTTTCACCTAAGTTAAAATGTTTTAAGTCTATTTGGCAGAAATAAATACACGGTTATTTTTTTTAGATATAGAAAAACGGTTAAATGGAAAAAGAAGTGTAGTTTTACAAGATGAATAAAATTGCACTTTCAAGATTTTCAAAATAGGCAATGGTAACTACAAATTAGAAGATTAATTAACATAAGAATGTTTCACTACGGTTAAGTGAAAATTTAATCCATCGGTAACTAGATTTTTTGAAAAAAGTAAAACGTGTCCACATAAGTATGCAACATATGGGAAACTTTTTTTATTATTAATTTCTCAAAACATTTTATTCTATATAATAGTTGGTGCTTGATCCTAAATATAAAAAAAGACAAAACAAATGACATTAGATGCTATATTAGCAAGATACTGAATAATTTTGACACGTCCAAGACTTTCTGGAGTTTTAATTTTGAATCTTATTTCTTCCTACAATTTTAGATATCTAAGAACTTTGTGAAAAAAAATGTGTTTTAATTTTTCGTTATAATTTCAAACTCTCCGGAAAACCTTAACGTCTGCAATTTTTATTAATATAAATTTCACTAGATTTCCTGCAATTCTAAAATTTTCTGAAACTTCTAAGGCGTTCTAGATTTTCAAAATTTGTAATCTAAAGTTTTTCTACAATTTCAGATTCTGTAATAATTCTGAAAGTTTTATTTTTACAATTTTTAATGATTAATTTAGAAAATTTTCATTCTCTAAAAAGACTTAAAATCCAAGTCTTTCTAGAGTAAAAATTTTCTGAATTTTTTATATTCTGAAATTCTTAATTTCGAGTTTTCGTTTCCTAAAAAAATATTTAAAAGTCAAAATTTATTATTAAATCCTGTTTGCTGAAAAACTTCTAGAGTTCTAAGACGTTAAATATTCCCTAATCATTCTAAAGTTTTCTCAAATTTTACATTTCCTAAAAATTCCTTAACTTGGCAATATTTTTTATACTTGCGACTTCTGTAATTATTAACATTTTTAAATTTTGTTTTAATGTATATAATTCTTATTAATTAAGGTTTTTTATAATTAAAATTAATAATAAAATTTTGCATGTTATTTAAATTCCTAATCTTAAGTTTTGGAATTTTGTAAATATCCAGAAATTCAACTCTTATAGAAGTTTTAAAATTCTTACTAGTTTTAAAGTTCTCTGTACTTCTTAAACTTTCTGAAATTTTAATTTGCACAATTAATTTTCCTACTATTTTAAATTTCTAAAGAATTTTGTTAAAATTGTGTGTTTTTTTTTTAGTTCTAAAAATGTTGACGTCTATCTATAATTCTCAATAAAACCAAATTTCTATGGATTTCTAAGATTTCTAAAATCAATTACAACTATTAATTTTTTCTAAAGTTTGAAGACAATTTTGGATTTTTAAAATTCTAATCATTCTAAATTTTTCTCAAGTTTCCACAATTTTTAATTTCCATAATTCAAAACAAGTCCAGTTGGAAAGAAATCCAAAATTCTTACTTTTCTGAAGTATTCAGAATTTTCTGGTACTTTTGACTTAGATAATTCTTAATAATATAAAATTTCTTTGAAGGTATAAAATTACTATTATTAAATGTTCTAAACATTTTGACGTCTATAATTCTTAACAGTATTCAATTATTTACTTTTAAATTTTAAACTTCTAAGACAATCTGACGTTTAGAATTCATAATCTTAAATTTTTAACTTCTATAATATTCTAGCGTTTTAGAAATCATAATCAAAATTATTTTTAGAATTTCGGATTTTGCAATAATTCCGAAAGTTTATATTTACTTGAACATTTTAAAGACTTCTCCAGTTATTTTTAAAGTTTCTACAGTTTTGAAATTCTCAACTTCAGTAATTTCTAAACAGTATTCTTTTTTATTAAATCCTCAAAGTTATAACATCCTTATTAATTATAGTTTGGTAAAATGCTGCTCTTTTAAAACTTCTAAGACGTTTAAAATTTGCTAATAATTCTAAAATTTTACATTTATTTAAAATTTCCAATATTTTTGGCTTCTGTAGTAACTCTTCATAATTTCAGATTTCTTTGATGGTTCATAATTTTAATTAATTTTAGTTATTTTTTTAATTGTAGACTTTCAAGACTTTCTAGGTTTTTTAAATTCCTAATAAAGTTTCTTCAAGTTATTTCTACACGTCTAAGACTTTCTGGAATTTTAATTTTGAATCTTATTTTTTCCCTACAATTTTAGATTTCTTAGAATTTTCTGGTATAATTTTTTGTTATAATTCCAAATGTTTTAAAATTTCAGGAAAAACCTTTTCGTCTGTAAGGCTTAGTAAATCTAATTTTTTTAGATTTCTACAATCTTTAACAATTCTAGAGCTTCTTGAAATTATTAACTTCTAAGGTTTTCTAGAGTTTTAGAATTCAAAATCTTAAGTTATTTCACAATTTTAGATTTTATTGCTAATAATTCAACAATATTATTGTTAATAATTTCAAGACTTCCTAGAGTTTTAAAGTATTTAAACATTCTAAAGTTTTCTGTAAATCTTTTTTTTTTTAATTTCTAGAATTTTGAAATTTTTTATTTTCTCTATTTTCTAAAAACTGCAGTTTTCCTTTTCCAATACAATCTCTAAAATTGTAAAATCTTTATTAATTCCATATTACTGGCATTCTAGACTAGACATTTTATGTGGTTTTAAATTCTCTAGTAATTCTAAAGTTTTTCTGTATTTTCCGAAAAATTTCTCAAATTTCTAATATTGTCTAAGGCTTTTGGCTTCTATGTTTCTTATGAATTCCAATATCTGTTAGAAAATGCGCAGACGTTTAGGATTATTAGGAAAGGAAATGCGGAAGGCCTTGATAAGATACATTTACAAGCAAGCTACATGAAACAGTTCATTTACGAATTATGTTAATTTTCACAAGTAACACCTTAAAGACTAAATTATTAATTTAAATTAATAATATATGTATTTCTCTGGCAAGTTGCGACCTATTTGTATCTCTTAAACTTAGCTCAGTTCAATGGAATTGTTAATAATGGTTAATGATCTATTGTCCTCTTAAGTTATTCTTTCGATAAAATCTTATCCATTATTTATATTTCTTTAAATTTAAAATGGCTGATTTAAAAATTATCCAAGGAGACTATTTCTTTCTTGAGAGCATTTTTGATTTGGATTTTTAGCAAATTTCTTTAATGTTGACACATATGTTCATAAAAGAGCCTAAAGTTGTGTTCGAATGCTGCAGAAAACGGAAAATTAAAACTAAGTGTCAAAAGAGTACAAAATGAAAAATGCGTCAAAATATTTGCTTAAACTATTTAAAAAGATTCAAATTTCATATTCATCATATCTGCCATATCAAACCTCAACGTTGCAAGGACGAATTATGTCAATGAAGGTCAAGAGTAAAATGTTGAGGTATAAGGTTGTTGTTAATCGAAATAGTTTAAGCACTAATTATTATTATTTTGGAACTAGAACAGTAATTTAGTGTATAATAAAATTAACTTGTCTGGTCTATTTTTGTATCATTTTTAGCAATCAGAACTTTGAAGATCTCTGTAGTAGGCTGCCCAAGAAATCGATGACATTTTACCATGTAGAACGTTTCTTCTAGTTGCTCATCATAACATACCCAAATTATATATTAAGTATAGCAAAAAGTGAATACTATAATATTTCTTGTGACTACTTACAATGTCATTACACTCAGTCTACACTCAGTCAGATCAGTTTTAGCACTTTCTAAAATTATAAATCTAACTTGTCTCTAACTAACTAGATCTCTGTAGTAGGCTGCCCAAAAAAATCGATGACTTTTTACTAGGTACAACTTTTCTTCAAGCAGTCATTTACTTTAAGGGCTTATTCCAGAGGTCTTCTAGTTGCTCATCATAACATACCCAAATTATATCTTAAGTATAGCAAAAAATGAATACTATTATATTTCTTGTGACTACTTGCAATGTCGTTACACTCAGTCAGATCATTTTTGGCACTTTCGTTTTGTCAATATCGATATGGTTATCAAACCAACTTTCATAATATAAACAGAATTTTATTATTTCATATATATCATTACATAACACTCGGTTATTTTTTTACAATCAAGAAAAACCTACATGTCTATATAATATTTTAAGTATAGGTTTTTTATTATATAAGACAATGTCGTAGAGATATTCATAAATAATTTGTGTCTCTGATGAGAGCTAATTGCTCCACACTGTAAGATTTTTGGCTAATTTAAATATTAAGGGATGCACCTTCCTCCTTTTAATTTTTTAACGTAGAAATTTTATTATCCATTAAGAGATTTGCTATGCAAACGAACATTTTTGGAATATTTTAAACATTCTTCATACAGCTATGCTGTTCATCTCGACATAAATTGAATTTATTTAAATTCCACTATTTGTAAACACTACCAGGAATGGAATAAATAAGTTGTACACCTTGGGGCCAAAAATAACTTTCTAAAAAAAACACCGTGCAGAACTGCAGATGCAATCAAACATACTCCTACTTCTTTTTTTTTTAATTGACATTACGTTTATTTCCAGAATGTCTGAAGGTAAGCCCGATACCGTTCCCGGACTGGGATTCAAAGACAAGGAGAAGGCTCTGGAGACGATCAAAAATTTGGAAGGCAGGGACCCCGAGTACCAAAAATTGGCCATCAAAGGATTGATCGGCAGAGCCAAAAGAGTTCTTACGCGTGAGTATCGATGCGTTTCGTTCGCGTCCCACGCGCCGTTCTAAAATTAGAAATTATGTCAACGTACTATTACACAATCATTATATTTGAGCGCGAGTCGCGACATTCACCGTCGCCTTGGTATTCCACTCCCTGGAACGTACTGGATTATCAGCTGAGGTCTAGAATTTATTTTTATCATAACAATAAAAGTTCTTATAAATCCAACACAGTTTTGAATATATTTAATTTGCTTAGAAAAAAATTGTTGTTGTAGTGTGTTTAAAAAATAATTAATAAAGTCGTCTTGTCTCCTTCTTCATTATATTCAAGATGACTACCAAGTGAACAAACAATTAATACTCTGTCTCTGTCTAAATTTATTTTTAGCGATTATATTTTCGATAACATACTGGATTGATGATGCTGTTTCTTTTTGAAACTTAATAAAACACTGACTGAATAATTTTCGATATCGTTACAAAAAAAATCTTACTGTTTTTATTTTTATCAAAAAAGTATGGTAAGCTTGAAGCCTTCATTAAAATTAGAATGCATTTCTCTTCTAATCAAAAACTCAAGAAATAATTTTGGCTTATTTCAAATAAAACAACACAGTTGTGAGGATTTCACATTTATTGTTGAACACTTCAACATGTTTCAACACCCAGTGGCTTCTTAAGGCAGATGAATTTTGGTTTATTTATAACTTATTTTAATTGATCGTACCGAAATAATTATTTGGCAACTTGTTCATGCACTTATTTTCAAGACTCTAAACACGTTTATTAATACCAATGTATGTTTACATTGCAATTCCGACATACTTGTATTTATATTTAAGCTTGTTTTTTTGCTAAAAATTTAAATTCAATTTTTCTGCATCTAGTAACAAAAGACAAGGATAAGCTACAAAACATAAACGACGCAATGAAAATCTTCGACGACTGGCTTAAAGGATACGAGAAGAACAACATGTCCAAAGAAAACAGACCGTACCTACCTCTAGACACAGTCAAACTCCTATCAGCCCTGAAGAAAAAGTACAACATCGAGGACAAAAAGTCTGAGGATTTCTTACAAGCCTACAAATCTGTAAAAGGTGAATACAAGAACCTCCGCACCGTCGCCAGTGGAGACAACGAGCCAACTTGGGACATCGTTCGCAATACACACCTAAAACCCATCATCAAACGTATCGACGAAGAAAATCCCGACATGTGGGACGACGATGATCTACCCACGAAGGATCACATAGAGCTGATACTTTGGGCTTACAGTCCGGACGCTACGAAAATAAAGAAGACGTTGAGTAAAATGGAGGAGAAATTGGGAAAGAGCGAGGATGAGGAAAAGGAAGATAGTAGTAAAAGCAGTGATGATGATGATGATGAAAAGATGTCTGAGAATGGTGATGGTGATGTGAAGAAGGCGAGCAAGAGGAAATCCGAAGGCTCGTCTTCAGATGATGAAGAGAGTCCGAAGAAAAAGAGTAAGAGCAAGGAATAAACGAATAAATCATTGTTTTTTTATATTTACTTTTGTACTTATTACAAAATTATTGGTGTTATTACAAATATGTTCAAACAAACAAAAATGTATTTCTGTTGATAAATCATTCCGTTTGAATTTAAAGATGGTTTTGTGTCATTTAATATTCTAATTTAATTATTGTTATGTTTATATTATAGTGGCGGGTGCAAAATCGTTATGTACTAAAAATACGTATAGTTGCGTACACAAAAATAAAAACAAAATTCTTGATCTAATTTTATTTATGATAATATGGAAAATAATGTTTTAATTTTAAGTAATGAATCAAATGTATATTTTTGCCTTCACAGCTATGTGTCAGATGTTTTATATGTGAACTGTTTTTAGTAATAACCAGAATAAAAATCTCACCTCAAATTACTCCCACTGGCCATGCTACATTATTCAACTCCCTATTTTATTTAATTCAATGAAATGTAATCAATTACTAAGCTGCAAGTGGTTTTTGAATATTACAGGTAAATATTTTGTGTTAGTTTTTAAATTATGAATACATTTTTAGTTTAAATACATAATAATTTATTATTGAAGCACTGGACCATCTTGAATCTTTTATTTTTAGTTATCTACGTTTGTTTTGATGACACAATATTCAAGTTTATAGTATTTGTTGTTATTGGTTAATATAAGAAATTTACAGTTTTTGTTATGTTTTTATTTTCTTTGAGCATTGTTTTTCTATTTCTACAATATTATGCATTTTTATATACATTAAATTAAACTAAATTGGACAATAGTTTATTATTGTTTTAATTACCTTTTTTTATTTATGTTGCTAGTGTATATTTGTGTTTTATAATACAAAAAATATAATAATATTATAATAATATTTTTTGTCCTCTTTGTTAACTTAAATATATTTATATTGTTTTAGCGTCCACCCTACCTACCTTTATAAATTATACATAGCCTAGATTGGTAGATTTAAGTTTAATCTTGACCTACCTAAATTATATCAGGATTGTGGTAGGACAAATCAAAATTTATTGAGATAAGACAAATTTACGTTTGTATATATATATAGATTACATCTATTATTTATTAGAGTAGGTCAAAAGTACGTTAGCTAATGTGTGATTTATTGAGATAGGTCAAGAGAACGCTAGGATAATATGCTGATATTTAATGTGGACTAGAAACACCGTAATAAGATCCAAAATTAATCGAAACTAGCCCGTGGCTGTTGTTGGCAGAGAAACAAAAATTTTACACATTACGAAGTATAATAATTGACATCTTCAATATTATTAAATTCCCGGAATATTCTGAAAATAAAACTTGGCGACTTCGATGCCACAGCTCTAAGAGAATACAAATAGGCCGCGAAAGAGAATTATTTTGTCAAATATAACAACTAGATTTTTGAATGTGTCAGCACCAATGAGTAGGATCATAGTGAATGACGTAACATTTCGCTTTATTTAGTTTTATTTGACACTAGTGCACCAGTCGGCGATGATTTTAAGTTACATTGGAGTATGTCTACATCATTCTGAGAATAAATTTCAAGTAAATTATGAGATCATCTGCACATGCTAACACTGGGCAAGTTTCCATTCCAAGCAGATCATTGATTAAAATATTGAAAAAAAGGGGCCCGAGGCAGGAGCCTTGCGGAATACCAGAGGGAGACGTAATTTTATATGACTTAAACCCATTATAAAACTCAAAGTATGTACGATTGTTTAGATAAGATTGCATAAGTTTTGTTAGTGCAGGTGCAGCTCCCAAAGAGCTACGTTTGTTGATTAAATGTATGTGATCAATTGAATCAAATGCATGTGAGACGTCCGTATAAATTACACTCACGTGTGTCCAGAATTTCAGATATATATTGAGAGATGGTGGCAAGGTCCGTCATTGTTAAGCGACCACTTATGAAACCATGTTGGTATGAAGCACGATTTTGATTGAAGTAAAATAGGACAATTATTTATATAATAAATCACCGCTTAAAGATAGGAGAAAGTATTGCAGATTTCCATCGGTTAGGAAATTGACTTGTAGTTATTGAAACATTGAAAATTATACATAATGGTTTACCTAAAACTGATCTACAATACCACACTAGAAAACTTGGGCTGGCAATTATAGATATCAATTGCGATTCCTCAACTTTTGTAATTGTAAAAGGATATATAGCAGAAGCGTCATGGATTGTAGGTTTAAAGTTTTGACTGAAATTATTGAGAAGCACATCGGCAAAGCCTAGCTATTTACAATGTTTCTAGGATTGAGTGTTGTTATGAAGTATGCTTGGAATTCTTGTTGTTCCGCGATTGCTAGCGATAATCCAAACTGACGCAATTTTCATTTTGTATATTTGTATTTTACACCTTGAAAATAAAGATTATTATTATTATTATTATGATAAATTTCCATAAACGAGAGAGATTTTGTTTGAGGTTAGTTTCAGTGTGAAGAAATCTTTTAAGAATATCGCTTCATTTTTTACAAAATTTGATGGGATGCACCAACAAGTACCTTAGCAAAAATTAGTATCTCAGCCAGTAACCCAATATTCTAAATTATAAGATAAAGATAGTGTTTCGATAAGTCATTAAAATTCAATTGTTTATGCGGAAAAATTATAAAATCATTCAATAAGCCATCACGAGATATAAGAATTAAATTAAATATGGAAAGGCTTCTACAAATGAAAGAAAATAGAAATAGATTAGAACCAATAATCAAAAGTATATTTATTTGGGGAAACAAAATATTCCCTTATCAGGTTCTCTCTTAAATACAAAATCTATTACAAACGAGGGCAATTTTCGTGAAATTCTACGTTTCGAATTGTAGCTAGTATATTTCACAAATGTCTCTTGTAATATGATCAGCCTATACTTGAATTGGAAAAGAAAAGATATTGCAGTTAACCTTGCCCAACGCCTTTAGAATACCATATTTCAACCATGTTTTAAATTTGTCCATATCAAAATGTTACAAGTACAGACTACTCGCAATGACATTGGTACCATTAAAAAGGTTATTGAATTTTTTATTGTCTGGCCTAAGAGATACCATGCAATAGACTTGCTTTTTAAACATTGTGAATTCTTTGGAATTAATTTCGTAATAGGAAAATAGATAATCTTGTAATAAAGCTAAATTGCTAAAGAATTCGATTTGTACCCCAATTTTCAGTTACAATATTCTCTTTGTAATTTATCCATTTAGGAAAATGAATACATCTTACGCTAATAACTTGGTAAATAACACTATTGATGTGTTATCCAATAAGAAGAAAAATGCTGCTACATCGTTTAAAACAATTTATAATGATGCAGTCAATATTTTAAACGAATTACAAATTGAAATGACGAAACTTCGTATTACAAAATACCAGAGAAATCGACCAAACGTGGACCAACCTATTATATAGGATTATTTTTATTTATCTTTTATCCTTTTACCCATTACGGGTGTCTGACTCATTCTCTACAATATGTCTCAGTTTCTTTCCATTCTATTTCTCTTCTTTCCGCTGCTTGATGTACTTGCTCGTTGCTTGGTCTTCCTGATCAATTTTTGCCTTGTATTTTCCTCGTGTATTCTTTTCGATATTTCTTAAAATTTAATATTGAGCTGTTTTCTTACTTCTGTATTTCGTACTGTATCTCTTCTTGTAGTTCCCTCTATTTTTCTTATAATTCTTTTGAATTTTTCTGTTTTTATTGCTTTTTAATCACTTTTTTCTTTAAGAATGTTTTCTTTATTGTGTTGTAGATCCTTCCTGCTTTACCTATTCTTTCATCTATTTCTGAATCTATCTTACTCTATTGTTGTTGACAGGTATTTGAATTAGTTAATCTCCTCTACCTGTTTTCCGTTTAACTCTATTTTGATGATATTATCATTGTTTTGGTTTTGTTTGTATTTATTTCCATATTTATCTTTTCCAGCTCCTCTTTGTATATTTCCAGATTTTTCTTCGGAATCTGCTATTAATGTTATGTTGTCGGTAAATATTAATATTTGCACAAATAAAAAATGTTTTAATTTTGTTTGTGTAACCCTGACTTTATTAAGTGACTATAGTTTCGACATTTTTAGCTTGTCTAAACTTCTAGTTTGATAATGATAAGCTAAAATTGTCGAAACTATAATCACTTAATAAAGTCAGTGTTATACAAACAAAGTTAAAAAGTTTTTTATTTGTGAAGAATAATGTATAACGAAGTAGAAGCATCCACCGTTAACAGATTAATATTTGCATTTTCAATAGTTCCATATTTCTCTACCCTATCTTAGTGTTCTCGGCTCTTTATTTGGTCTTTCTTATTGATTCGTCTACCATATAAGTAATGCAAATAATAAAGGGCTTAATATACAACCTTGTCTCAATCCTGTTTTAGTCTTGAACTTTTGTTGTTTCTGTATAACTCCTTTACTATGTTTATTATGTTTCATTTTATCCCTCTTTCTTCAAGTTCATGCCATACCTTACCGTGTCATACGCTTTTTTAGGCCGATGAAGCATATGTGTAATTCCTTTCCCTTTTTAATTATCTTCTCTGTTAGTTACTTTTAACCCTTTTTGTGTATGGGTATTACAATTCCCTTGATTCATTCCTCGGGTGTCCTGTGATTCTTGATGGTGTCATTTACTATTTCCAGGTATTCTTTCTTCCCCTTTTTCCCTATATATTTCATCATTTCGCCTGTGATTTTTTTTATTGCTGCCTCCAGTTCTTCAATTATTATTTCGTTGTTTCCTCCATTTGTTTCACCTTCAATTTGTTCTAAATCTCTATTATGGTCTGTTTCGGTTAATTCCTTTCCATCTTACTAATATCTTCTTTTCTTCTCTTATTATATTTCCGTTTTTGTCTTTTATACTTGGCTGGCTTAGTATCCTTTTATTCCTCATCTGTTTAATTGTGCTGTAAAACATCTTTGGGTTTTCTGTGAACGTTTCTTTCAGTTTTTTACCGAACTGCTCCCAGGATTGCTTTTTTGCTATCTTGATTTTGTGTTCTACTATTTCATTTCCTACTTTATATCTTCTGAAGTCTTCTTCTTTCCCTGAATTTATGTAATTTTTTCAATTCTCTTTTTTGTTTTTACAAATTGTTTTACCTCTTCTGATCCCCACCTGTTTTTATTCCTTTGTTTGTTTGATATACTTTGCTTGTCCTACAGTTTTTCTGGGCTGCTTCATTTGTGATTTCTTTGAACTTTTTTCATTTGCTTTCTGCTCCTTCTATTTTGTTTGTTTTTTCCACTATTTTTGATTGATATTCATTCCTAGTTTCTTCTTTAATCAATTTGTAGCTTTTTGTGTTTTTGTTTATTAATGTTTTGGACTTCGTACTCTCCGAGTTTTCTGCTCCTGTGTTAATTTCTGTTTTTACCAAGTACTGGTCGCTCCCTATTTCAACTTGTCTTGTTATTTTAACATCTTTTACCTTTTTCCATTCTCCTGAGTGTTAAGAAGAGACTAACTTCTTTTTTTTGCTATAATGAGATTTTTTGCTACACATAATTCTATAATTATTTTTCCATTTTCGTTTCTGTTCTCATCTCCATACTTTGCCCTGTATCTATTTTTGCCTTTGTTATCCTGCCTTACACTTCCATTAAGATCTCCCATGACTATTGTGCTTTCTTTACCATAGTCTATTTATTTTTGCAGTGTCTCGTAAAATTTCTCTTTTTGTTCTTATTTGTCGTTTTCGTTTGGTGCATATGCCACAATTTGATTTCCATGCTTATTGTTCTGTAGTCCCCATATTTTTCGTATATTATATTTTTTTCTGATTTTTTATTCCTCCTATGAATTCCTCTTCTTTCTTTAATACTTATTACATTCCATATTCTCATTTATATTGTATTTAATTTTTTTCTTGTACCATTTTCATGCTGTGATGTCTTGTTTTTTAATTGCTTTTCTATTAATGTCTCTTTTATTCGCTTTTTGGAACTATTTATACTCCACCTGTACTCGTATCGTTAATTGTTATCTTTTGGTATCTTAGTCTTACTCTCTTTCCTTTTGCTTTTTGTTCTCTTGTTATTTCTCTAATTTTTTGTACGAATCTTTCTTCATGTGTTAGGTCATTATTTATGTATATCTTGGACCCTATTAGATTTCTTTTTGCTCTCATTATTTGTTGTTTTATTTCCCATGTCCAAACTTCGACTCGTATTATTTGTTTTTCTTTGTGTAATGTGAAATTCTCGACTTCATTCTGTTCTTGATTTTCCTCTGCTGCTAAGCCTGTTATTATGATATATTTGTTGTTTCCATTGCGTTTCTTACTTTTTCACTCTGTTTGCCGGGTTATCGATTCTTTTTAAATAGGTGATAAATAAAACACTTGGGTTTTGAGAATTTACACAATTTAATGTTGGTACACTGCGACAATTGTTTCACCACACAGTGGCTTCATCAGGCAGATGATGATGATGAAGCCACTGTGTGGCGAAACAATTGTCGCAGTGCATCGACATTAAATTGTGTAAATTCTCAAAACCCAAGTGTTTTATTTATCACCTATATAATGGAATTTCACCAAGTACATAAAAGCCTCATCAATCCAATATTTGATTCTTTTTAACATCTATTGCTTTTCTAGCTCCCACTTTTCTTGTTTATTAGTAATGTCTTTCTTAAGATTTCTGATCTCTTCTTTTAGTTTTTCTGAGTTTTTTTGCAATTTTGCCAAACATTATATTTAGTTCCTCCATTTCCCCTTCGTTCTTAGCTATATTTAAATTTGCCTTCTCCGTAAGTTTTGTCCTTGTTTTCAACTTGTTTTATTTTTGTATCCTGTTGTTGTTCCAACGTACTGTTTCGCTGATTCCGTTTTTCTATATTTTTGGAAACCTTGGAATCCATATTCAGAGCAGTCGATATCTTTTTCTTCACTTTTGTTTTCTCGTTTTGAATTGGAATTTTGGAAATTACAAAGGCAAAAGAAAATAAACTAAAAGAATAATTACCAGAAAATGCTTTAGATGCATACAGAAACGCCAATATTTACCCAACATTAAAATAATTTTACAAATATTATGTACTCTGCTCGTTAGCATTACTTCTGCAGAAAGAAGTTTTTCTACACTGAAAAGATTAAAATCGTGGCTGCGAGCCACTATGTCAGAAGAAAGACTAACCGGGATAGCTCTATTATATATTCATAGATATATGGATATTAATTTAAAAAAAATATTATTAACAAGTTTGTTGGAAAGCAAAGAAAAGCAAATTTCATTATTTAAGAAATCAATTATTTTTTCAATAAATTTAGAGGGTCAAAGCAGTCTTCAAGACTTCATCCAAACTGGTATGGATGAAGTCTTTTGGCTTTGCAGAGCCTTCAGTGTTGCCTGGCTGTTTGTGGATACACCTTCAAGGTGTCTGACTATCATATGGCCCGATATTATTTGCATAAGAGGTCCCCCTATGCCTGTCAAGAGCCTTCTGTGTGGAGTTGAAGTGGTGTGAGGTCATATACCGTCTCCATTATTGCAGTGGGCGTGGTTCTTATAACTCCTGTTATGCTGATGCAGGCAAGTATTTGAGGATTTGTATGTTTGCGTAGCTTTGGGCCACCACACCAAAGCAACATACATGATTTCGGGCCTAACCAATCTGTTGTACAGCCAGTATACTGGTCTGAGCCTCCATTGTCTGTCGTACATACGTCTAATTAACTCAAGGGTAATTCCTTTAATAATTTCCTTTTTGAAATGTGCGAGGTCCAGGTGAGTTTAGAGTCAAAGATTACTCCTAAGTACTTGACCTCACCCGACAATTCGAGGTTCTCACCATATAGAAGGAGGGGTCCTATGCCATCCAATTTCCTCCTGCGTGTGAAAGGTACAATGGTGGTTTTAGAAGGTGAGACTTTCAATCCTACTCTAGCACACCATTCGTTCACTACTTTCAGTGCTAATTGCATGAGCTCTCTGATCGTGTTGTTGAATTTTCCCTCAACGAGAATGACTACGTCGTCTGCGTATCCCAGGAAAGAGTATCCTTTGTTGTTGAGCTCCACTAACAATCCATCCATGACTAGGTTTCACAGCAGAGGTGAGAGAATTCCACCCTGAGGACAACCGCTGGCCACTCTGGAAGCTAGTATCTGGTCAGCAAATGTAGTACATAACATCCTTTGTCTTAGCATGCAGTCAATCCACCTGCAGCTAGTTTCCTCCAACCCCCGCTTCTTCAAAGCAGCAGTTATGGAGTTAAAGGATGTGTTATCAAATGTGCCTTCTATGTCTTTAAAAGCAGCAAGTAGAATTTCTTAGAATTATTATTATTATTTCTTGAATTTTGGAGGCGTTTACTTCGTGGTACATTTTCGATTATTAAATAAAGAAAACACTTAACTTTTTTATACCACTTATATTTTTATTTCTCGTGACTAGTTTCAATTACAAGGTAATCATTATCAAACTGTACTTAAATTAACAAAAATGCAGGTATATATACTAAAAGGCTTCAAATAGAGGGGTGTACAACAGGTCAACCTGGTCGTTAATGACGGAAATTCCCGGATTAATTTTGGTTTTGTGTAATTCCAGGGCTTCCAGTAAATCCATCTGTTTGCCTTTATCGGCGAGATGGATTACCGAAAGTACATCTTTGTCAAATTTATGGCCTGTTTCTATCAAATTATTTGCAAACGTTGAATTGTTTTGTTTTAATTTATATGATCGTTCATGTTCTTTTAAACGTATATGAAAATTACGACCAGATTGCCCGATGTACACTCCTTTACATTCTGGGCATGTTAAACTGTAAACTCCTGATTTGTACATTATGTCTAATTTCGATTTTGCGTTAAAAATTAGATTGCGTAACTTACTACTTGATTTAAAAACTATGTTAATGTCTCGTTTTTTAAAAACATTCTTAATTTTTGAACTTATTGTTCCGAAATAGGTTATAGTTTTGAAGGAATTCTTGTCTTCTACTGGATTGATTGCATATAAGTATTTATTCATTCTTTTTAATTGAAATTTATTTATTAATTTAGTTACTAACGACTCCGAATAACCATTATTAATAGCAATTGTTTTTATTTTATTTTACTTCTATTTTTAAGGATTCCGGGCTGAGGGGGATATTGTATGCTCGAGTTATCATTGAGTAGAAACTTGCTATTTTGTGTTTAAATGGGTGACGGGAATTGTTGGGAATAATGGTGTCTGTGAAGGTGGGTTTACGATATATATCAAATGTTAGTTTGTTGTTGGTTTTAGTTAGGGTTAAATCTAAATAGTTAATTTTGTTATTGGATTCAGTTTCTATTGTGAACTTAATGGATGGGTGGAGAGAGTTAAGGAATGTTAAAAATTTATTAATTTGTCGGTCGGTACCTTCGATGCATGCTAAAATATCGTCTACGTATCTATACAACCATTTTATGTGTTTTTTGCCTTGGGGTGACTTTAATATTTTATTGGTAAGGTTATTCATAAAAATTTCTGCTAGCAGTGGGCTCAGTGGTGAACCCATTGCCAGACCTTCTTTTTGTACATATATTTTACTATCAAAAGAAAAATAATTATGTTTTAGAATTAAATCTATCAAGTTGATAAAATCTGCTTTGATAACCGGGTTGACGTTATTAAAATCTA
Source organism: Ontholestes murinus (assembly GCA_963969525.1). Taxonomy (NCBI): domain Eukaryota; kingdom Metazoa; phylum Arthropoda; class Insecta; order Coleoptera; family Staphylinidae; genus Ontholestes; species Ontholestes murinus. Next base: position 41,249,903 of record OZ018397.1, on the reverse strand, counting down.
ATTCCTTAATTATTATTTGGAGACACTCTTCTGGAGGTATTTTAGCAAACATATTCGACACATCGAAGGATACTAACTTACAACTGTTAGGAATGGTTACATCTTTCAAATTATTAGTTAATTCTACTGAATTTTTAATAGCATAGGGATCTTTAAAATTGGTAATGGATTTAAAAATGGAAATAAGTTCTACTGCTAATTTTCTAATAGGGGAATTTACGTATGACACAACAGGGCGGATGGGACTATCGGGTTTGTGGACTTTAATGAAACCGTATAACATAGGAGTCCTGGGATTCATCGGGAATAAATATCGTTTTTTGTTCTCTGGAAAGAGTGAGCTATCTTGTACTATTGATTTCAATTTTCTTAATAAATGGTTAGTCGGGTCTTTTTCTATGTCTGTGATATTAGAATTGTTTATAAAATCTTTAACTTTATTAATATACTCTTCGTTGTTTAAAATGACTATAGAATTTCCTTTGTCGGCTTTTGTGACTATTATATTATTATTTTTAATTTTTTTTGTTTATAGATTTAATGATTTTTGAGTCTGAGTCTGAAATTTTTTCTGTTTGTTTAATTAGTTTCGCTATTTTTGCTTTATCAATTGGAGACAAGTCTGTATTTTTGGATGCAATTTCTGATTCTACTACTAGAATTTCTTTGAAAGAGGAGACATTAACAATCGTATATACTAGACTAAAAATATACTACTAGAATGGTAAAAAGGAATAAAAAAAGGAACAATAACCTGTACTTTGTGTTCTTTGCAAAAATATTTAAATATTTCTCCTCAAAAACAAACTCATCTCCTATTTATCTAGATCCATCCCACAAGATTAGTTCTTAGGCTTCTTAGAAAACAGGTGCACAGCCCCCTTCAACTAGCCACTCTTTTCTCAAATTGTCAAACAGCAGGAATTGAAGTTAAAAAATCCGTGTTCGTCTTCGTAGATGTCAAAAAGCTTTTGGTTACTCTTGTACCAAGGACTGTTATTAAGTGCAGTTCCTTTAGAAGAATGGAGCACAACCCTTTCATTGGTCATATTTTCCTCAAAATGCCAGAAATCAAATCTTGAAAGAAAATTGGCTTCCTAATTGTCAAAAAAAGCATTTGATCCCATTTAGCACCGAAACCAGCTGTATAAGTGCAAGAATTTAATGTTAACTCCCGATTCACTTATTATTTTCCTGAGTTTCCTACACACTCGCTTCTTCCTGATAAATTCTACAGCTCCCTTTCACACTTAAACTTCTCCCAAATAAGGTCTACCATTTATCTCATTCTATACAATCTCTTAACAAATGGCATCTATAATCCTAACGCAATATATTTTAATAATTCCGCTTGTCTACTTCTTTATGCTGACGATATTACCAGAATTACTCACCCTTCCATATTTTACAAAACCCTCAGCACCCTAAACGGCATGATAGACTAAACAGATCTGGTTTCTATCAATCCCGACAAATATTAACTTCTACTTCCTTTTTACAGAACTACTTTATTTAATAGCCATACATAGATATATTTTCCCTTGGTCACTTGCAAAGTCTAGGAATGGTATTTGATAACAAACTAAGTTTCAGAAACCACTTCACTTCAAAAATTCAAGAAAAGGGCTAAACTTTTGAAAGACCTAACCTAGCGAGGTATACATTTAATATACAATAATTGATCTGCCATCCTTTACTTGACTATTCGGGTATCCTCTTCTAAAACCCTCACCAACCTCTAACCAAAATCTTCTCTATAATTTATCAATTTCATTTTTGTACAAATCCACAAAAGTCATCTCCATTCAAGAAAGGCTATAACCAAAATCCCTCCCACTCTCAAATTCTAGATTTCCTGTGCATTCCCAGAAACAGAGGAAAATATTTCTCCACTACGCGAATTCATTTCACATATACATAAAACTAAAGCGGAAAGACCAAT
>OZ018397.1:41216318-41247761 GCA_963969525.1 Ontholestes murinus | reverse complement strand
ACACTTTCTTTAAATTGGTCTCTCAAAAATGGCTGGCTTAGGGTGATTTCTTTCGGGAAGCCTTTAAGTATAAACTCGACAAGCCAATAAACAATTTTGATGACATTCTCCAAGCATAAAGATAATGCCAATACCCCCTTCTTTTGAGTAAATCTTCATTTTTTACCAAAAAATACAACAGCGATGTTCAAACAATAACGATTACGAACGATCTAACACAAAAATGCAAAATAAGACAACTATAACAAAAGACAGGCTTTTTAAACTAAAGTGGCATACTAAATTAATTATCTGACGTTTTTAAATACCATAGAAAACTAGGTACATTAAAATTTTTACTTAAAAAGTACTAAAACGGCGCAATAAACAATATTTTGGCGTTTTCTGTAAAAACGAGAAGACTTAACATTTAAGATATAAATACCATTCGATAGGTAATTAAAACGTGCATTTGCTGATAAATTAATAAATATAGCGTTCCATTTAAATAAATGAAGTTTTAGTCATTTAAAGTTCTCATTTGTTTAATTCCAATTTTTTTACACCCGGCATAAGATGTCAAATTTATTATATTTGGAAAATAAAATATGATCTATTGTTACATTTCAGTGTAAATTTGGTATGCATAATTTAATTACTTTTTAAGTATTTGAAACATGAAAATTAGGTTAAATTTTTACAAAATTCAAAATATTTCAAAAACCTTAAGGTTTAAGTAATAAAAACTTTATTAAAACACACACTTATTTTGATCGAAGGATCCAAATATGCAATAAAATACAGGGTGTTTCATTAAAAAAACACAACTTTGATACTTTTAGGGTTTTTGGGACACCCTGTATATTATGAAAGTAATTTTAAAAAGTAGCCCTAATAGACCCCCATATATCCCCAAAGTGAAACTTTTTGAAAGTCATGTATTTTGGCCACAATATTCCGTGCCGTATAGCGTGAATAACCCTGTATATATATATATATATATATATATATATATATATATATATATATATATATATATATATATATATATATATATATATATATATATATATTACTATGTTTATTATCTTAATGTATTCTTTTAATGTAACTTTAATTTTTGATTTTATATGTCTTAGTAAATATTCTCTGTACTATTATTATTTTTATTATCTAAATGTATTCTTTAAATGTTAAGCTTGAATGTAACTTTTAATTTTGATTGTAAATGTTCCTGAATACATGTGTAAATCTGATGTTATTAACACGAATAAATTTATTATTATTATTATTATTATCTCACAATGATACGAGGAATTATGCATCTAAATTTTATAATATATTGCCTCCCGAATTAAAGCAAACTTTAAAATGTATAAAGTAGCATTAAAAACTTATTATCAAAGGCCTATTATAGTGTGGATGAGTTTTTATATAACATTTTAAACTTGTTTTTAACATATCCATTCATTTTAATAAATAATAAATTTTTGTTTAATAATATTTGTTTTAGTTTGTCTTCCCTTTTATAATACATTTTTGTTGTTCTGAAAAAAAAAACTATATTATAAATACTAAAAAATACTTCTTTATTCATTTTAATGGTGCAATTATTAAAAATCATTGCAGTATTTTATCCTCAATTTCTCGAGTTTGGTTTGCTAAATGGATAAAAAAGTTGATCGCCATTTGTCAAAAACAGGATACAAGAAAAAATATCCGTTCAGTTCATATTAAAGTCCTTTAAAAATGATTTAATTTGATGTTTTATTTATTAAAATCGGATCAAAAATAAGCAAGATACAGCACCAAAGGTTTTTCACCCTGTATATTATATATATATAACTTAATTGTAGAGGCTTTTACTTCGTGATTCATTGTACTATAATCTCAATAAACTAGTAACTTTGTAAGTTAATATAACAAATATAGGCTAAAAGATCTACGGTCGATAGCCATGAAGAAAAAAGAAAAAGAAGAAGATAAAGAAACACAAAAATTGTTATAATTATTTGCAAGTACTATCTTCAATAAAGATGTTTTCTGTCTATAACAAATATATGTTCATCATAGATTATTATTATCATAATGTAACAAATGTACATCGATACCAAATTTACAATTTTCTCAGCTTAAACCGATAAAAGATTATAATAAATTAATTAACACAAAATAAATATTTATTGATCTAATAAAAATTATTAGAGCCGAGTTAATTAATTCAGTTATTTACTTTAAATCAATGTAAATCCATTAAACATATAAATAATTAATTTACTTAAATAAATAATGGGATAACCATTTTCACATGAAGCTATTTTCATACCATTATGAATCGACGTCATAATTATTATTAATAATAATTATGTACATGCGTCATTTTCATATTATAAGCTAAAATTTAATTTCTTTAAAATGTTAATGCCATATAATAAAGTGTTTTTTTTTTGTATTTCATTCCTAGAAAATGTTGGTTTTCATAATAAATTTAATCCACTTTTAATTCACGAGAATACATTTTCGTGCCCGGCGCTTAAACCACGACTATAAATATTTCAAGCAATAGACTCACGCACACACACACAAACACATCGTTAAATAACAACATCAAAACGATGTATTCTAATACTCTAGTTGAAAACTGGCCCTCCGCACTAAAACTATGCAACCACATATTAAGGTAATCCTGGTCCTGCATAATCCTCGCCGGGATTAAAAGGCATCTGTATTAATGAGCATTAATGGTATCCGCGATTTCGGTATCGTTTCGTGTCCACATTAAATTCATTTATATTAATTTACCATTCAATTATTGCAAGGGCAGAAAGGGCGGCGCGCCTCCGTCATTAATCACCGTTCTGATTTTAACTTTGAACATTTCGACATCGGTGTAGGGTGGGATCGGAGATGTAGCTAAAGAGTGTTTAATATTTCAGGTAACTACAGGTATAACTATGAGAGAAATAAAACGATGACCAGTCCGAATGCCAGTAAAACATCTTGGAGGAATCCAACAGCAAATGAAGGAACAGGTAATATAAATAATTGCAATGTGATTATTAATATATATTAAATAATCGCAAATTTATAATTTATAGGGTCACAAGGAGAGAAGAGCGCTGAAGAAAAATGTAGGGAAAGTCCAGAAACGACGAGATCGGGATGCATCCAAACCGGGGGTGGTAGTAGAAGAGGATCCCTTCAATTATGGCAGTTTTTAGTCGCGCTGCTTGACGCTCCAGACGCATCGGCGGGGTGCATCGCTTGGACAGGGAGAGGGATGGAATTCAAGTTGATTGAGCCGGAGGAGGTACTGATAAAAATATGCCGAACATAACATGAAATTATAATTAACATTTTAATTAAGCGTAAAAGTTTTATAATTATGGAATTATTAAAATCATACTAATTACATGAAATATTTTTTTTATCTCTTAATCAATTAGTAAAAAATATATATTTGAAACGATGAATTAAATTCTCACTTAACCCGTGGTGAAACATTTTTATGTTAATTAATCTTCTAATGTATTTGAAACCTTAGATGTTAAAATAATAATGAAGGAACTCAATTTAAGTATAATTAAACGTTAAGATATTAAACGTGAGTAAATAATATTATACATTTATAGTAATTGCATACATTTAATATGATATCTTTAAATACATACGTTTAATTACTCTTTTATGTAAAGAATATTTTAGATTTGATGAAATATTTTTGTTTTTCAGGTGGCTAGAAGATGGGGTGCTCAAAAGAATAGACCTGCGATGAATTATGACAAATTAAGTAGATCTTTAAGGTACTACTATGAAAAAGGAATCATGCAGAAAGTAGCAGGTATTTGCATAAAATTTAAATCATTGCATATATGAATTTTTACTTGCATTTAATTTCTTAAATCATTCATCAACAATTACTACGCACCAGTTTCTATCTATTTTGAATCTCATCAGCGTATTACTGTATTCCTTTTCTTGCATTTAAAGGCATTTTATTGATAAGATCTAAAATAGATCCAAGCTGTATTCCATTTAGAATTAGGGTTAATAATTTATTCTATATTCTTAATAAATGTAGACAATTTTTATACTATTCAGTAGAGCACGAACATGTGCTGTCGGTATCTGCCTAACTAAATCTCTGTATTATCTATAAAAGTTTGTAGTTAGATATTGGGTCATATTTTTTCTACAGGGTTATTCATGCTATACGGCACGGAATATTGTGGCCAAAATACGTGACTTTCAAAAAATTTCACTTTGGGGATATATGGGGGTCCATTAGGGCTATTTTTTAAAATTACTTTCATAATATACAGAGTGTCCCAAAAACCCTAAAAGTATAATTCCAATCTTTTTACACCCGGCATAAGATGTCAAGTTTATTATACTTGGAAAATAAAATATGATCTATTGTTACAGTTCAGTGTAAATTTGGTATGCATAACTTAATTATTTTTTAAGTATTTGAAACATGAAAATTAGGTTAAATTTTTACAAAATTCAAATTATTTCAAAAACCTTAAGGTTTATGTAATAAAAATCTTATTAAAACACACACTTATTTTTATCGAAGGATCCAAAAATGCAATAAAATACAGGGTGTTTCATTTAAAAAAACACAACTTTGATACTTTTAGGGTTTTTGGGACACCCTGTATATTATGAAAACAATTTTAAAAAGTAGCCCTAATAGACCCCCATATAACTCCAAAGTGAAACTTTTTGAAAGTCACGTATTTTGGCCACAATATTCTGTGCCGTATAGCGTGAATAACCCTGTATAATGTTAATGTATTACCCTCTTTAGATAAAATATCTGCTAGATAATTATCTAAACGTGATTTAAATCAGAAGGGAGCAGATTAAAATCCATAAGACATTTGTTTACCAGTTTTCATGATTTTGTATAAATTTTTATTATGGCAAGGCTAGTTTCACTAGCTAAAAAGATATTTTCATCTATAGTTATTTTCTAAGCACTTACGAGTATCTACTAGATTTTTAATAGAGGCCTATAGTTGGCCATGTTTAATAATTGTAAAAATAGTTACTGTCGTTAATATTGAAATAAGTTTTTATGGGTAAGACCTAGAGGACGCTGTAGTGATTGTATCTGCAAAAATAGTTACTGTCATGTTGATGTTCAGATTTGAAGTGTAAAGAACTATTTATTTAGCTCTGTCTTAGGGGTTGCGAGGCTTTTTACGGGCTACCATCTTGCTGTTGACATGGACACCAAGTCAACGTATCTTATTTGAAACGTCTATCTGCTATATTGACCATTTGATCAAGCAAAATAACGTAACAGTACCTATTTAGATGAATTTAATTAAGTATTAGCCCTTCAAAATAATATCAATTTGTTTTTTTTATAAAAATTTACGTTAACAGTACAATTCGAATTCCCTGTAATTACGAAACCAGAAGGGCCTGCGTTAGTGTGAGAAATATTCGTGCTTGTTGAAATTTCCTCCCTCGAACACGATGCCACATCAAAGTTATCGGACGAAATTATTGTTGACCGACAACGGCTGCAGTCCGTAGAAAGTATCACCTTCGCAACCTCCATTTTGCTTCGTGTTGTTTGGTCTATATACCCTTCTACCTCTTTCTATGATTACCAACCACCGATTTATTTAACTGGTAAAAGATTTTCGCAAGACTCTGCAAACATACTGGCACCACTTCGTCTTAGGCAATGACCAGTATAATTTTCGGGGTGGGCTAAACCAAGAAATTCCACCACCTGTTCTATGCATGCCAGCAGGTTAGGCAATGCACTTTCCTTGTCTGTATCCCAAAAAAAGCCGTTTTCATCCAACGTCAAGAGGACACGGTTTGAAATATTTTTGGCAAATTTCGTTATCGATTCAAATATTCACTAGAATCGAGAATAATAAATGATCTGGAACTATGTGTCTTGGTATCCTACAGCTTTACACTCATATACTTCTCATGATCCTCGATATCTTCTATTGTTAATTTTAATAACTCATCTCGACGACAAGCCCCGTAAAGTCCGAAAATAAGTACAACTCTGCAGAGTAAGAATTCTAGATTTCTTTGGAATATGATTAATATTTGGCTTTTCATTTTTTCATATCTAACAAATTAACAGTAATTATATATGAGGATAACAATAACTAACTAACCTTGATATGTGAACATCGCCATTAACAATTGAAGCTTTTTTAAGCATGTACAATTTCATCCATAAGATTGATTTGATAATGTTGACACATAAGTTAACATTACCGTTTCATTTAAAACACCGATTGCTTTGGCTTTCCTCCACTCGTTAAATAGGCTTAATTATTTTTCGTACCGGCTTTTACCCTTATCTGGCAATAGTTTGCCGTTAGCTTCTTCAGCTTCTAAAATGATTTTCTTGGGAATGTTCATCGCTGAATTACTGACACTTAAAATAAAATTGACATTTGTTTCTCAATCGATGAAGCCTTTTTCAGTCATTTTGATTATTGTTTTACACTATTTCAATGGATTTGATTAAATATTAGCTTATTAAAAATAGTTTGCTATTGATAATGGTTACATTGTAACCGAAATGTACATCTAGCATTTAATAAAACAAGTGAAAAAAGTGCCAAACTGTGTTTTACTCATAAATATTAGCTATTCAAATGACCATAAAACATTGTACAATGCTCGACCGTTATCTGGAATTTACAGGCTCACACAGATAAGATAAGCTTTCTGGGCTCTCGTGTAAATTTCTGTATAACGATCTTGCAATGTAAATAACTATGTTGAATCTTGGTCGATATGTAGTAAAATATATATTTGTATATACCTTTATTCGTATAAAGATTTCAATATATCAAAAAAACATTATATTCTATTTTCCATATAAAACACTCGTTTACCTCAGTCACAGTCAAAAGTAATCTTGTCTTCATTTGTGAAGCCACTATTAGTCAAGAACCCTGGCATCCGTCCATACTCCTAAAGCCTTTCATACCTTGCATTGTATGTGCTCATCCTGGTACATCTTTAGCTCTCCTGCATCTTAACCTATTTTCACTTCTCTTCCACCATTCTTCAATCATTAATTAATAATATTCTCGGACACTCCTGCCCTTTAATACATCTTGTTACGTTCCATCCTGCACTCACTCAACCTTGTTCCCACGCACATTCTTTATTCATCTTTCACCAATCTCACTTTATCCAATCCGCCAAATTCACCGAATACTCCAAAACTCTCTCTATTTCCTCCCCACGCACACTTATTCTATTTGTTTCTTGATGCAGAATCTACCTGGACGTTGATCTTTCAACCCCCAAAATCTGCTTTAGGAATCACAATTTTTGTCTCTCTTTCTCTCTTAATGCATTCATACTTTCTTATTCCCCATATTTCTACATCATTCAGCAGCATGAGCTTCATACATGCATACCACAGCTTGCACGCCAATTGGAAGTTGCCTGAAAACTGCTTTGCCCACTTCTTTCTCATCATGCTTGACTGTCTTACTTCTGTTCACATAGCATAGTTTTTTTAATCACTATTCCGCCCGCTTGCTATTTTCTCAAAACCCCTTCTTCTCCACTCTCACTCTCCCCTTCGCTCATGTTTTCTCATACACCCTTCCATTCCAATCCACCATTACTTCCCTTTTTCTTACACAGTCTATTAATCTTTCCTTTAGTGCAGTATCACATACCCTGTTCTTCCAAGGCTCTTTCCACAATCTTTGATAGTGTAAAGATTTGATCCCTTGCTTTCCTTCCTTTTCGTCTCCGGTAGTATTCCTCTGGTCTTCGCCTCCTTCTGCAGCATATTTTTTCACCACCGTCATGGCAATTTTGTATCAGGTTCACTTAACAGTTATTCCTCTATAATTTCTTAATGTGCCTCCATCATTGTATACCAGGCACGTAATCTCCCCATTCCACGCTTTTGAGAAGTGATTAGCAACTGTCTGAACTTCTGCTCTCCCTGATTTGATATTACCTTCCACATTTCTGCCTCAACCCGTCCAGCCTAGCAACTTTCTTAGCCTTGACACCATCATCAAACGCATTTTCTATTTCCATTCTCATCGTCTCTTGTATCCCTACCCCACTAAAAAACCTTTTTATTTTTACTTAATTTCATTCAATTGATCATTGTTTGCAAGAAGTCTAGCTTCCTTTTTGCGCATACTTTGTCGTCTTAGTCTTGCTGTCACTAACCACATTTCCAAGGTAGAAATGCCCAATGGAGCTTTCCACACTAGACTAAACAGAGTGATATTTTTAGCTGAATTTACATTTATATTATAGCCTATTTATTTAATCTCGATGCCTTCTATAGATTATAATTATTAGAAATTTATAACAATTTAATGTTATTAGACTTACTAAAACACTGATATAACGTGAGGTTTTAAAAATTAATTTATTGTACTACGACAATTGTTTCGCCACACTGTGGTATCATCACGTAGATTGTAACAAAATACAAATTGGGTTTATATACTAATGGATTAGGACTTTATGAGGGTGGGGATTTGGTGGGAATTTATGGTGGTTAACAAAAACATTTTTAAAGATTTTACAACGAAAAAATATTGACATGGAAATTTCAAAACTTATTTAATAATGTCGAATTATTGGTCTCCGTTTGGTCGTTTAAAATCATTCCTCTTTTGTTAAATTTATTTATTTGCATGGATTCCAAAAAATTGTGCTTCAGTTCCTTCTTGCATTTATGGAGAATCTTGAAGTTGTTGTTAAATGCGTGGTTATGCTCCTGGAGATGTTCTGCATATACCGAATTATGTTTATTTTGGGTGAAGCACATCCGATGTTCCTTGATTCTGGTTTCGAAGTTTATACCTTTCTGCAGTCCCCACAAAGTAACAAATAGACGCCCGATTCTTTATTTTTATTTGTTAGGTCTTTTGAATTATTAATATAGTTATGTAACAGTGTGGCAATTGTCGTAGAGTACAATAAATTAATTTTTGAAACCTCATGCTACACCAGTGTTTTATTAAGTCATTATAATGGAGTTTCAGTATGTAACTGCTATGCTATGATAGAAAATAAATTATTTAATGAGGATGTAAAATCTTCTAGGTTAGTATCAGTAATAGTAGGAAATTGTGGTTTGGTATTCTCGGCTTTATTCTCTAAGTGATTTAAGAAGACATTTGCAAGAAACGGGGACCATTGCGTTTCCAAATGTTTGCTTGTAAGACGAATTATTAAAAACGTTGCAATCTATGACCAATTCGGTTAATTTTAAGTATTGATTCATGTCTTCGTCGAGGAACTGATTGTCCATCAAATGTATTTTTAATCAGTCTAAGGTTTCTCTTACTGGATGACTTGGAAATAATGATACGAAATCAAAAGATATCAGTATCTCATCCGGTTGATGAGTGATGTTTTTTAGTTTATTCGCCCAGAAAATTGAGTTTTTCTTTCAATTTTTGAAATTAACTAACAAGCCATTCAGCAATGTTTTAGGTGAATTATATTGAGACAATAGGTCAAGACTAAATGCAAAATAAATAAATCTCTTACTACTATTAAATAAATTACAAGTTTCCTTTCTTCACACATTTTATTAATTGCAAATGTACATTTCGATCACGATGGGACCATTTTCAATGCTACGCTGTTGAATAGACCCAGTGTTGATATATGTTCACCAGCACTTTTCTGATATGAACACCTATACAGTGGATAGTTGAATCTTTAAAGAGTTTAAGTCATTATACAGGTGAAGTGGATTTATCTTTAAAAACAAATAAGAAACGATAACCTATGGCTAAAAGGCCAAATATATTTAGTTTATTTATTTATTTTTCAATTTACAATATCCTGTTAATATTAGATTTTTAAAATTTGTACGAGATATATAAAAATTTTAAGATTATTAATGTATAATTACAAAAATTTAAACATTTAGGTCACAGGATTTTCTAGCGGAGTTAATAATGTGCTTTTCCACTCAGCCCCTTTCTTCTGCTTTAGATGATGGAATTTTTTGTAAGCAAAGTATTTTCGCCACACAGGCAATAGTTTGGCCATCGCTGACATATTTGTGTCCATTTTACATGGAGCTCTTTTAAGCAATTCATCGACAAAATATATTTTATTTTGATACTTCTGTAACTATCAAGACTGTCGTACTCTTCACTATGTTAGATAAACTCACAGAGCACGAAAATAGTATTAAGCTTTCCATAGTTTGCTACACTTTTGAATTAGACTTAATTTAATGCCATAAAGTTTACCCAATGCAGATCCTAAGTCTTAGATTGCATTTGAATAGTTTCTTTAGGACGTTGTTCTATACTATTTTTGTGCATATTTAAATTAGTCCTACTACTTAATAAGTAGATAATATAATTACTGTCAAACCTGTTATGCTTTGCCTTATATTTTTGAAGAAGGCTTAATTAATATTCTTCAATAATAATAAATTAACTATGTGCTTATTTTATGGCTGTCTGGTTAGAGAGATTCGTTTAGATTTTTTTGATTTTAGCTGGTTAATTATTGCACTGTGTTAAAATATTTCAAAAAAAGTGTTTATACCCTCAATATGCCACCTTGTCTTTGAAAACTCCTTTATCTACTAAAACAGTCAAACTGTTTCATTCATTTATAAATATGACTAGAGTGCGAAATCCTTTAAAGAATTGGTTTATAATCTAGAAAAAGGATTAATTAAAAGCTCCTATGACATCAGCGAATATATTAAATGCTGATCCTAAGTTTAAAAAGCCATAAATTCATTTGGTTTCTTTAGAAGATCATCCTTTTCCACAAAATCGCTGAGTGAACAGACGTGTTGCCTTCACTTGAGATAATACTGCTCAGTATCCACTTATAGAGAATAATTAGAATGTATAGTATTTAGAGCTTCTTTCACTTAATGATTCGTTTAATTTCCTTAGCAAGCCATCTATTATGATAACCCCAAAAAGAAGAAATAGACGTGACACAGTCCTACTAAATAGTATCAACTCGATTCAATCAATGAGAATAACATTAATACTCTATGATTGGATCGAACAGATACTGTGTACTACTATTTATTAATTAATAATATTAGTCCTACTGCTCAGCATCTACTTTATTTATTTCCATAAATTATGATTGTTATGCCATGCCCTCTAATTCTTTTTCGATGTCAATTAATTAATCCCATTCTGATCAATTGACTGAAAGTCAAATTAGTTTGATCCAGAAATGCTACAAAAAGTTGAGGACACCGACATATTACCTTGTTTTAGAAACTGCCTGGTTCACTTATAGAGTGTGATTATAGGGCCAAAAATTTTCAGGATCTTGCTTATACTTTAAAAAAAAGACTTTATTAAAAATATTTATTATTTTTATTTTTGGAAGGCCATAGAATGCAATATTTAAAAAAAGATATAAGGTCATCGACGTATTATCATTACCTTGGATACTTTTTTAAATGTACCTGTTAACATCTTGAGAGTCTTGAGAGTTTTTCCTTCTACTATATGTTGGATATACGCACAGAGTTAGCTTTCTAAGAGCTTATATACTTCTTCTTCAAAGTAAATATAAAGCGTTTTAATTAAAAAAAAACGTTATCATGATAATCGTCCTACCATTTATACCATTAACTTTATCACTGTGCTGATAACTATATTCTACTATTCATTGTAAGAGGTGTGTACATATGAGGTTGCTCATCTTTTACATACTTCTTTTTCTTCAGCAATATTTTCATACACTGTGAGAGGATGCCATTTCCCCATTCTTCTCATTATATCTGGCTGTACCTTAGAGTCCTAAAAAGATACTTTATAGCTTTTAGGCTGCAATTGTGCACTCGATTAGTTCATTAAATGTTCTTCAAGAATTCCTCTGTCGTTATATTCCTTTTTTCATAAATAATCAGTAAAAAATAAATTAGGTAAATTATTTAGAAAATTCAATAAATTTTTATTCCTAGCCCAGTTACGACAAATAAGAGTCTCATTCTAGCAGGTCAAGTCAATTTTATGTATAGAACATAGAGTTCTATTAAATGTTTTTCCAATTGCGCTCTTCACACAATCAAGTTGTTATTTCACCATGATTTTACGAATTTCCCCCCTACTCAAGTTAAGGTACATAAAGATGATCAATGGGTAATATTGATTTTAACCTGCGTTAATTTATCGACTAATTACAATCTATCTGATAGGATTTTTGAAACATAGTTCAGTTTTTTCAAAGTTTATAAAGACGTTTTAGATTTCGAAAGTTATTGTTGATGTTTTGCCTTTATTGGGATATTTTGAAGTAATAAAGGCACATAAATACGTATTTTATTTTAGGTGAGAGATACGTTTACAAGTTCGTTTGCGACCCCGAGGCACTCTTCAACATGGCGTACGGCCCCCACGTCAACGAATCCAGGACCCACCAACTGGCCACCAGGGGGGAAAACTTGACTAAGTCCGAGTCCCACCACATCGCGTACACCGACATGCTCAACCTCTACAACTGCGGCATAGCTCACCCTTATCAGCACCTGCACCCGTATCTTCAAGACCCCACCAAACACTCGCGGTACCCCTGAGGAGGCCAGCAGTAACTCACAACTTTCCAGTGCAATCTTCAACTGTAAAAAAGAGACTAGAACGTAGCTGAGAGCTGCTGTAGCTATATAAATGTAAGGCAAGACGATTTCAAACTATGTAATATATTCACACTCGATGTTTTAGATATTTTAAATGTTATACAATAAGTAGGTATTAAATTTGAAAAAATGTATCAATAAAGTGTAATCACTTATATACTGCTTTTTATTTATTAACAAATTAACATATAAGTATTTAATTAAATGCGAAAAATGTTTAGGGTGATTATTGAAACGATAAAAACGGATTAAGTGGGTGAAACACGGCAGAACAATAAACTAAAACACGACTTAAAATTCAACGTTTAAATATTATTGATTTGAATTTCATGTATAAAATATATTTATTGTTAAACTGGCTCAGATATTGTGAACTGACATAAATGCCAACATTCCATGCCTTTTTATTTAAATCTGAATCTATCTATATTAAGATTGTGGCGGGCTGAGAGGAAAAATTATTGACATAATTTTTTAGCGTACTCTTAGCCCGCCACAATCTACATATATTTGAGGTAGGTTAAGATTAAAATAGAAAAAGACTGCGAAATGCTGGTATATACTTTGTTCACTAAACTTTTGATGAAACGAAATTATAACATCAGGTAATTTTAAGTTAGAACACTGGAACAATACAAAACATAACTAGTGTTCCAATTTAAAATTACCTAAATGCATGGTATTTTGAGATAGGTCAAGAGCACGCTAGTACAATATAAAGCTGTTTGGAGTAGGTCAAAAGTACGCTAGGCAATGCATAATTTACTAAAGTAGGTCGGTAGAAAGCTAGGATAACTAGAAGACATTTAATATATTATAAATCCACCGAGAATTAATAATTTCATGAATGATATAACATGCTGAAATGCACCCAGAAACCCTATAAATATCAATTCTTTCTCTGTAGCCTTAACGAATTAAAACCAAGCAATAATTATGCAGAGACTTTTGACATTAAAACAGAAATTTAATATAATAGATAATGACACTAGACTGGAAGACTATGGGTAAATGGCCAACGAAGAAAAAGAGAAGCAGCATAAAATAAAAATAAAGATGTTTATCTCTTTGGTTAACGACAATCGCAATTTAATCATGCATTAGAAAAGTGCTTCATGGATAAAATCAGGCGAAACCATAAATGGGTTGCATGGCAAAAATTACTGGAGGCAATAAAAAAATTAAATAAATACTGCAAACCTAATTTCAATAACGAATCAAACGGCGAACCAAAACATACACAACACTTTAAATAATCTGAGAAAATAACACAAAATTATGACTATAACAAAGATTTTCAGGAACAAGCTGTCCCATGGTATGAAGCTTTTAAAAATTAACGATGAAATCCTAGAAAACCGATGCAAAACTTCCTCTAACTAACCACTCTTTTCTCAAATTGCCAAACAGCAGGAATGGAAGGGAAAAATCAGCGTTTGTCTTCTTAGATGTGCAGTGCCCTAGTAAAGGGTCCGCCAATAAGAACGCGCGAAGTTTGCCGGAAGGGTGCGGCCATGTTGTTCGAGGTAGAGCTGTCAAAGTTGCTGTCATTTGTTCAGTATATAACCCCAAATCACCATGGCAAGTTTGAGTGTCGAGCAGCACGTGCAAATTATTAAATTGTTTTACGAAAATGGGTCATCAGTTCGAGCAACGTTCCGCGCACTTCGCCCATTTTACGGTCGCGATGATCGGCCTGTAGAGTCGACTATCCTTCGATTGGTGGGCAAATTCGAGTCGACTGGTTCAGTAAACAACCAGCCAACACTGACACGTCGACGAAACGCCCGATCGAACGAAAATATCGCTGCTGTCCGTGAGAGTGTGCGCGAGAACCCGAGGCAGTCCATTTTTTGTCGTGCACAGGAACTTGGCCTTTCGGAGACATCAACTCGCAGAATTTTGCATCTGGATTTGGGTCTGCACCCGTACAAAATCCAATTGACCCAGGAGCTCAAGATAAACGACCACAGACAGCGTCGGGCGTTCGCTGACTGGGCTCTGGAGCAGTTGGAAGCAGACCCCCATTTTGGCCGAAAAATCATCTTCAGCGACGAGGCTCATTTCTGGATGAACGGGTATGTGAACAAGCAAAATTGCCGCATTTGGAGTGAGAACAACCCACACGAGGTCCACCAAGTGGCAATGCATCCCCAGAAAGTCACTGTTTGGTGTGGATTTTGGGCCGGCGGCATCATCGGTCCGTACTTTTTTGAGAACAAAGCTGGGGCCGTCATAACCGTCAATGGGGAGCGCTACAGGTCGATGATAACCAACTTCTTTTGGCCTAAACTGGATGATATGGACACGGACGACATGTGGTTCCAGCAGGACGGCGCCACGTGCCACACAGCCCATGCCACAATGGACATTCTGCACGAGCGATTTCCGGACATGGTCATCTCGCGCGGAGGCGATATCAACTGGCCACCGAGATAGTGCGATTTAACGCCTTTAGACTTTTTTCTCTGGGGCTATCTCAAGTCGCTGGTCTACGCCAACAAGCCTCTAAACACCAATGACCTCAAAGTCAACATACGCAACGCCATCGCTCAAATTGAGGCCGATATGTGCTCCAGAGTCATTGAAAATTGGACCTCCCGGATCCGGGCTACCAATCGGAGCCGCGGTGGTCATTTGAACGATGTTATCTTCCATACTTAATGGGGTCGAATACCCTTTCGAATGAAAAATAAATTTCGTTTCTACCTCACACACAACTTGTTTTATTCAATTTTAAAGTTCACGCGCCCTTATTGGCGGACCCTATAGAATGCTACACAACATTTCCATTGGCGTTCTTTTCCTCAAACTGACAAAACATAAATGAATTGGCTTCCTAAATGTCACAAAAGACGTTGATTTCGTTTGGCACGGAAACCAGCTGTATACGTGCAAGAGTTTGAAGTTAACTTCCGATTCACCTAATAAATCTTCTGAATAGTTTTCTTCACACTCGCTTCCTTCAGATTAAACTCTACAGCTCCCTTTCAAATCAAACTTCTCCTAAATAAGTTCTACCATTTCTCTCAGTTTATACAATCTCCGAGTACATTGACATTGACAACAATATCAAGAAATCCACAAGAAAATCAAACCATCAACTTGCTTATGAAAATTATATTAATACAACGAAAAATAACATACACTCTAAACCTCAAGAATTTTGGTCTTTTATCAAACAGAAAAATGGCGAGCCTAGAATTCCGGGTTATATGAAACTTGATGATGCTGTTTACGATTCTCCAGAAATATTGTAAACGGTTTTGCAAAACATTTTCAGAATTTAAATTCAGATAAATTTGAAATTCTTGCAAGTAAAATGGAACCAGGTGTCATGGGAAACTTGTATATATCCAAAAAACCAGTTTACCAACATTAACGTAGACTTAAACCCAAACTTATTGCAGGATATGATTTAGTACCAGCTTTTTTACTTAAGTATTGTGCGTTTTAGCTAAGCCATTAGCCTACTTATATTCAATTATTTTAAAATTTCGCGCAGCTTGGAAATTGACCCAAGTTTATTGAGTAATTAAGCATGGTGGTCGAAGAGAATTATCGTCTTTAAGCAATTATAACATTTTTTTTTTAAATGTTCGAAAGCATTCTATTTGTATTCTTGTATGAAAACAACATTGATACCACATTAACATGGATTAATTCGGGATCGTTCTACACAATCAAACTTAATTAATTTTAAGGAAACGCTATCAATACACCTACAGGAAGGTCAACAAATTGATGTAATACACGCTGACATAAGTAAACGTTTGATCGTGTGCCCCACTCAAAGTTATGAAGTTCATGCAATTATTCAACATAAATAGGAATATAATATCAGTACTCTTATTTAACAAACAAACAGAACATATCCACCACTGAATATAAGTTACAATGAATTGTTTCAAGAATTTAAATTTATATCAGTACATACTAGACATCGCTATAGCTTAATTCTAGACTTGTATTAATTTTTACACAATACTTATGATAATATTGATTAATTAGAAAAAAATCGCTGTACCCCGGACATGTTCTAGAAGTAAGTACTCCTTACCTATAATCAGTCATAGTCCACTAGCTAGGATTATGACCAATCTGAAGGGCCCTAAATTCCATACAAGATAGATACTAAACTCAGTAACTCATTCGATCCTGCGCTATATAGCTCAGATATGTTAGGAGTATCTAAAGATAGAAACATACAGGAAAAAAATGAGAAAGCACAAAAGCGAGTGCTGTTAAATGTAGGACAAGCGAATCGCACAATCTCAATGAGGCACTACAAGTCATTGCTGGGACTCCATCAATAGAACTGCAGGCCCTACAAAGACAATTCGCATATGAAAAGAAAGATGACCGCAACAAGGAAGAGGAGTGACAAACCATCATCGATAAATTGGCAAATAAATGGAGAACATAAACAGGCAAAGCAAACTGGACAAAATAACTGGTGAACAATATTGAAAATTGGTTCGAAAAAAAAAACAGAAACATTGATCACCGTCTCTATCAATTGCTCTGGGATTTTGATGAATACCTGAAGGGATTTCATTTAGCATATACTGCGGAGGAGAGGAGATCACAGAACTGGTCGATTACAAATGCGATTGTTGGAAGGAAGAAAGAGCAAAGATGAAGAAGAATAAGAATAAAATATGTTAAAGATCCAATCCGATTAATAATAATGGAAACTGATTTAGTTCTGGATTTAACTAAAAGAGAGATATTGGAAGGTGAAAAATAACAAAGAGGAAAGGCAGTGAGGTAATGCTATATGGCGGTTCCGCACGAAAAAGACAGGATGGTAGACATAGCTAGGGTTTTGTGGGGCAAACTTTACTAGCCTGTGTCCCAAACCCGGCCCCCATTTTAACTCAGGGGTGACAGATCCCGTAAAACTTATAACCTTTCAAGAAGAAGAAAAACGATTAAGCTAGACAGCATTTATTAAGTTAGGTCACGAATTTAAGCATTTCTCAACAGCAACCATCGATAGTTGTCCCTCATGTTAACAAAACGATATACTGTCTAGCACTCCATAACCCCAAAATAGTTTCTTCGATGAATTAATCACTCTTAAATCAGATAATGCAAAACTAAAATTGGAACTTACTAGAATGATTGCCAATTTACTTGATAAACATTTTAACAGTCTTAAATTTGAATTTCAAAAGAACATGGATAAGCGTTATTAAATCTTTGGAATCCATAACTGAGGACCTTGGAACTTGAGCAGAAAACCATTAAATTGCAACAAGAAATACCGTTTAACGACAAGTTTATTACATTGAAGATATCGTAATATGGAAACAAGCAAAACATGCAGTGGTGGAGAAGTCTTAATAGCAATTAAAAATATTATACAATCTATGGAACAATCGGCTTTTTTTAAGAATGTGGAAAATTTGTTAGTTACTATCAACTGTAAAAATATAATTAAATCCTCATTGGTGCAACTTACATTCCGCCCGCGAGTAATGAATGAAAACCACATACGATCAGTTGAATATATTTTTGAAAATCGTAGTCTGGATAAAGTAAATGAAAAATAAAAGATACAATCACAATGTGATATTAACTAAGTAAAAGTCTCTTTTATTTTTGATTTAATTAAAATATATCATGAAGTCAGTGCCTATAACCTTAATCAGTTGGATAAAGTAATATTGTTTTTGATTTGAATTGCTAATCTTGCTAAGCTTTCAGAATACTTTAGTTCCGCATATACCAGTAATAGCTTTTCTATTAATATTCACTCTAGTCCATCTACATGTGACATCAATAGTATTAGCATCAACGAACGAAATATAAGAAAAAAAAAATACTAGCTTTAGACGTAAATAAAGGATCGGGTCCTGATATAGCTGCTCCTAAGCTATTGAAAATGTGCGCCACAACCCTTTGCAAGCGATTAACATTATTATATCCGGCATCCCTAACAAACGGAATACCAAATATGTGCAAAAATTCTCATATTATGCCCATTTTTAAAGCGGACGAACGACATAATTACCGTGCAATTGAAACTTAATCCCTAAAGTTCTTATGAATGTAGTAGAACCAATATTATGTGAGTTGCAGCATGGTTTTAGACAAGGCTATTCAATAGGGCCAAAAACAACCAGGACTGGGACACCTACAGAGGAAAGCTCATTTAATATAACAAAGAAATCCGAAAAGCCAAAAGGGACTCGTGGAGGAAGTTCTGCGAGGAGATTAACGGCACTCCGGCATGCTCTAGAATTCACAAAGTCCTGGCTAAGGACGGCAGTGCTGCCAAAGAGGTAGGCTTCCTCAAGAAACCGGAAGGAACCTACACAGAAACAATAGAAGAAAGTCTCAAGGAACTATTAAAAGTCCACTTTCCAGCCTCAACAATTTTGGCAGAACACAACAAGCCAGACAATCCCAGCCAAAGACCTAAAAGGCCCGACCGAAAGGACTGGAGATTAGCCACTGAGGTCACAAGACCCACTAAAATTAAATGGGCCATCAGCAGGTTCCAACCTTACAAGTCTGCGGGACCGAATGGGATTTATCCCATTCTGTTACAAATGGGCATAGAGGAATTGGTGCCGCACCTGTCAAAAATCTTCAAAGCCTGCCTGGCATGGGGATATATACCAAAATCATGGCAAAGCGTAAGGGTAATCTACCCTCTGAAGGTAGGCAGAATAGCTGACCTAACGCCAAAGTCATACAGACCTATCAGCCTATCTTCATTCTTACTAAAAACAATGGAAAGACTGATTGATAGGTACATAAGGGACGAGCTACTGTTAAAAGATCCCTTCAACAACAGGCAATATGCATATCATCCGGGTAAGTCAACGGACTCGGCGCTGGACGACCTAAACAGGCTCATCACAAAGTCAATGGAAGACAAAGATATAGCCATGGCCACATTTCTGGATTTAGAAGGGGCGTTTAACAACGTCACAACAAACTCTCTCGTGGAGGCACAAGAAAGGAAAGGAATCCCGTCAAGCCTTGCCAATGGATCAAGGCCAGCCTAGAGAAAAGGACAATCATATCCACTTTGGGGGGCCATACCATTAAGGCTAAGGCAGGGGGGGCTGCCCACAAGGAGGAGTGCTATCTCCACTGTTGTGGGCTACAGTAGTAGATGACCTTCTAGGAAAACTGTCCAAAGAGGACATCAACTGCCTAGGGTACGCGGATGACTTAGCCATTGTCATCAGGGGCCGGTTCGCGGGAGTTGTCTCGGAGCGAGCACAAAGAGCCCTAAACATAGTAGACAATTGGTGCAAACAGGAGCGATTGACAATCAATCCACAAAAAACACAAATTGTCGTATTCACAAAAAGACAAGCATTGCAAGGCCTAAAGCCACTGAAGCTCGGGGGTACAGAAATTCCATTCGTAGGGGAGGCAAAGTACCTGGGAGTAACCTTTGACGCCAAAATGACGTGGAGACCACACATCACAAAAGCCACCAAAAAAGCAACAATATCATTGGGTAGGTGTCGCAGAATGTGCGGGAAAAATTGGGGACCAAACCCTAAATTGACTCTATGGCTCTACACCAGGGTGATAAGACCCATGATAGCCTATGGAGCAGTTGTGTGGTGGACTAGGACAAAGCAAAAGGGGGCGATAGGACTCCTAAGCAGTACACAAAGACTAGCATGTCTCAGTACAACAGGAGCCCAAAGCACCACCCCAACAGCAGCCCTAGAAGCCATCTTGAACATACCACCACTACACATCTTCATTCAAGGAGAAGCCAGGTCCGTATCATACAGACTGATGCAAGGACAGGCGCCCATAATCCGATCACACGGAAAAACGCACCAATGGCTAGAAGACGAGCTGAAGGCTAACGCGATTACAGCAATGCCTAGCGATGCCATGGTGAAAAAATACAATTTAGAAAAGAAATACAAGGTTATAATCCCACAAAGAGAGGACTGGGTCGAAGGCCAACCTATCAAAGCAGAATCATGCTGGTTTACGGACGGCTCAAAGACCGACAAAGGGGTAGGAGCAGGTATATACGGCACAAAACCCGAGACAAAGATTTCTGTCAGTCTCACCAAGGACACCACGGTGTTCCAAGACAAGACACCAAAAGTAGGTCAATTGCTATATTCTCCGACAGCCAGGCGCTACTAAGAGCACTAAGCTCCACACAGGTCGAATCTTAACCAACTTGGCTGTCACAAAAAAGTAACAATCACATGGGTTCCAGGACACGGAGGACATCCGGGGAATGACATAGCAGACGAATTGGCCAAACAAGGCTCGTTAAAAGCAGTAATTGGCCCGGAACCCTCTTGCGGAATCTCCAATACCGCAGTCAAACGATCCATAAAAAAAAAATGGGTGGAGACACAGGCGCATACCTGGTGGACGAACTCACCAGGGCAGAGACAGGCGAAACAGTTCCTTAAGAAACAGTCGCCAAAATTCACGACAGAACTCCTGAACCAAGATAGGAAAATGGTCAAAACAATAGTAGGCCTGATAACAGGGCACTGCAAGCTCAACAAACATATGAGCAAAATAGGCCTGGAGGAAGAAGCATCATGCAGATTCTGCCTAGAGGAAGAAGAGGACTCGTTCCACATCCTATGCCACTGCGAGGGTCTAGCAAGGATTAGATATCAAAAGCTAGGCACTACAAACCCAAGCGCGGAGACTTATACCCAAGCCCCTCTGGCAGGGCTAATAGGACTAATCAAAGAGGCAAAGCTAGAGCTGGTCATCTGAGATAAACAGGGATCCACAATAGACCTGGAAAGGTCGCGGTGGAATACCTACAGTAATTGTGAGACTGTTAATTTTATTTATGCCGATCTTGCAAAGGCATTCGATATAGTTAATCATGATGCCCTTTTATTGATGTTAAATAGCATTGCAATTTACGGCAGGTTGTTGAAGTGGTTAACTAGCTACCTGACAGGAAGAACGCAGCAAGTAACTATAAGTGGTTAAAAATCCGATATAGTCTTTTATTCAATACATCTGTATTTAGGTTTGCTAAGATATTGATGTTCGCTGATGATTTGAAATTGCATCACTCAATAATTAATTCCGAAAATCATTATCAGTTGTAAAAAGATTTAGATGCTTTATATGCATGGTGTGTGAGGAACGGTATGAGGTTAAATATTAACAAAGGTAAATCAATAACATTCTCCAAAAAGTCAGTCGTCGAACATCGTATATATATTTACAATCAATAATATTTACTTGAATAAAGAAATTTTATTTCGTGATTTAGGTGTTCTTTTTGACAATAAATGTACTTTTATATCATAATAATAGATGATATTACATGCAAAGGTTTGAAAGCTTTGGGATTTATCAAATGACACACTAGGGAATTCTAGTCTGAAGAAGCTTTAAAAAATCTCTACATTTCACTATGCCGATCAATCTTGGAATACGCATCAATAATATGGTCTCCATCATATAATAAATATAAAATGAAATTGGAAAAATTTCAGCATAAATTTCTTCGTTATCTGGCGTACAAGATGAGTTTAAGTAGCCTAAATCTAAGTACTAACCACCTTCGTGTACAATTCAATCTGCCCTCACTAACACATAGAAGAATTAAGTCCGACGTCTGCATATTATACAAAATATTGAATTACCAATATAAATGCTCGACTATCTTATCAATGATTAACATTCGGGTACTCTCTAGAACCACTCGTCTTCACGCTATGTTCCATACCGCCAGACACACTACTAATTTCAGCGAACATTCTCCTACGCCATGAATAAAATAATATTAATCTGGAAATGTTTTAAAACTATTTTGTGCTCATATCGTCATATATTAGACCTAAAATTTTAATTCATACTATTTTTATCTATTTCTTGCGGCACAATTGGGTTTATATAAATATTGTATATTTCATTTTTAACATGTTCTTCTTATTCTCAATGTTTCTCAATAATAACTTCAATATCTATAATTTCCAGTCTTCTTAACAGTTTCACGACAGGCGATGACAAGATCCCAAATTTCTAGTGCGTGATTGCATATAAATTGTAGCTAAACCATTAAGTATACTTTTCAAGGTAGCGAAGAGGACTAAAAATATGTTTAGTGCCTTTTTATAAAGTACAAAACATATCATTTGTATTATAAAACACAAATAAACACTAGCAACATAAATAAAAAAGGTAATTAAAACAATAATAAACTATTGTCCAATTTAGTTTAATTTAATGTATATAAAAATGCATAATATTGTAGAAATAGAAAAACAATGCTCAAAGAAAATAAAAACATAACAAAAACTGTAGATTTCTTATATTAACCAATAACAACAAATACTATAAACTTGAATATTGTGTCATCAAAACAAACAAAGATAACTAAAAATAAAAGATCCAAGATGGTCCAGTGCTTCAATAATAAATTATTAAGTATTTAAACTAAAAATATATTCATAATTCAAAAAATTAACAGAAAATATTTACCTGTAATATTCAAAAACCACTTGCAGCTTAGTAATTGATTACATTTCATTGAAATAAATAAAATAGGGGGATGAATAATGTAGCGTGACCAGTGGGAGTTTTATTCTGATTATTACTAAAAACAGTTCATATATAAAACATCTGATGCATAGCTGTGAAGGCAAAAATATACATTTGATCCATTACTTAAAATTAAAACATTATTTTCCTTTTCATCATAAATAAAATTAGATTAAGAATTTTGTTTTTATTTTTGTGTACGCAACTATACGTATTTTTAGTACATAACGATTTTGCACCCGCCACTATAATATAAACATAACAATAATTAAATTAGAATATTAAAAGACACAAAACCATCTTTAAATTCAAACGGAATGATTTATCAACAGAAATAAATTTTTGTTTGTTTGAACGCATTTGTAATAACACCAATAATTTTGTAATAAGTACAAAAGTAAATATAAAAATTTCTTTATTTCTTTATTCCTTGCTCTTACTCTTTTTCTTCGGACTCTCTTCATCATCTGAAGACGAGCCTTCGGATTTCCTTTTGCTCGCCTTCTTCACCTCACCATCACCATTCTCAGACATCTTTTCATCATCATCATCATCACTGCTTTTGCTACTATCCTCTTTTTCCTCATCCTCGCTCTTTCCTAATTTCTCCTCCATTTTACTCAACGTCTTCTTTATTTTCGTAGCGTCCGGACTGTAGGCCCAAAGTATCAGCTCTATGTGATCTTTCGTGGGTAGATCATCGTCGTCCCACATGTCAGGATTTTCTTCGTCGATACGTTTGATGATGGGTTTTAGGTGTGTATTGCGAACGATGTCCCAGGTTGGTTCGTTGTCTCCACTGGCGACGGTGCGGAGGTTCTTGTATTCACCTTTTACAGATTTGTAGGCTTGTAAGAAATCCTCAGACTTTTTGTCTTCGATGTTGTACTTTTTCTTCAGGGCTGATAGGAGTTTGACTGTGTCTAGAGGTAGGTACGGTCTGTTTTCTTTGGACATGTTGTTCTTCTCGTATCCTTTAAGCCAGTCGTCGAAGATTTTCATTGCGTCGTTTATGTTTTGTAGCTTATCCTTGTCTTTTGTTACTAGATGCAGAAAAATTGAATTTAAATTTTTAGAAAAAAAAAACAAGCTTAAATATAAATACAAGTATGTCGGAATTGCAATGTAAACATACATTGGTATTAATAAACGTGTTTAGAGGCTAGAAAATAAGTGCATGAAGAAGTTGCCAAATAATCATTTCGGTACGATCAATTAAGTTAAGTTATAAATAAGCCAAAATTCATCTGCCTTAAGAAGCCACTGGATGTTGAAACATGTTGAAGTGCTCAACAATAAATAAGAAATCCTTGCAACTGTGTTGTTTTATTTGAAATAAGCCAAAATTATTTCTTGAGTTTTTGATTAGAAAAGAAATGCATTCTAATTTTAATGAAGGCTTCAATTTTACCATACTTTTTTGATAAAAATAAAAACAATAAGATTTTTTTGTAACGTTATCTAAAATTATTCAGTCAGTATTTTATATAGTGATATAGAGTTTCAAAAAGAAATAGCCTCATCAGTCCAGTATGTTAACGAAAATATAATCGCTAAAAATAAATTTAGACAGAGACAGAGTATTAATTGTTTGTTCACTTGGTAGTCATCTTGAATATAATGAAGAAGGAGACAAGACGACTTTATTAATTATTTTTTGAACACACTATAACAACAATTTTTTTCTAAAAATATTAAATACATTCAAAACTGTATTGGATTTACAAGAAAATTGTATCGTTTTGATAAAAATAAATTCTAGACCTCAGCTGATAATCCAGTACGTTCCAGGGAGTGGAATACCAAGGCGACGGTGAATGTCGCGACTCGCGCTCAAATATAATGATTGTGTAATAGTACGTTGACATAATTTCTAATTTTAGAACGGCGCGTGGGACGCGAACGAAACGCATCGATACTCACGCGTAAGAACTCTTTTGGCTCTGCCGATCAATCCTTTGATGGCCAGTTTTTGGTACTCGGGGTCCCTGCCTTCCAAATTTTTGATCGTCTCCAGAGCCTTCTCCTTGTCTTTGAATCCCAGTCCGGGAACGGTATCGGGCTTACCTTCAGACATTCTGGAAATAAATACGTAATGTCAATTTAAAAAAAAGAAGTAGGAGTATGTTTGATTGCATCTGCAGTTCTGCATGGTGTTTTTTTAGAAAGTTATTTTTGGCCCCAAGGTGTACAACTTATTTATTCCATTCCTGGTAGTGTTTACAAATAGTGGAATTTAAATAAATTCAGTTTCTGTCGTGATGTACAGCATACCTGAGAAAATTCAGTGTAGTATATGAAGAATAATTTAAACATTCCAAAATGTTTGTTTACATATCTATAGATAGTAAATGATATCACTCAGTTATAAATTCTTTTAGTATACAATACAATTTATGCGCTAAAAAATAATCAAAAAGAGGAATGTACACCTCTTAACACTTAAATTAGCCAAAAAAATTGGGTGTGGAGCAATTAGCTGTCATCAAATACAAGATTATTTATGCACTTCTTAATGATATTGTCTTATAAAATTTAAAAAAAAACATTTATATTTAAAGTATTATATAGAAAAACTTGATTTTATAAAAGTATTATATAACAATATGCAATATATGAAATAATAAAATTGTGTTTATATTATCAAAGATTGTCGATAACCATATCAATATTATTGGCGAACCGAAAGTGTCAAAAATTATCTGACTGAGTTTAATGACATTGCAAGTAGTAACACAAAATATATATATATATAGCTTGGGTGTAAATTTATCTTAACTAGGCCTTCTATATTTCCTTTTTCTAAAGTAACTCAAACTTTCTACTATTTGACAAAAATATTCTACAAAAATTTAAAATACGAAACCATTCATAAATCTACAATAATGAGTCTTATTATGACTTATTGAAACAACTAGTTCCTTAGTTAATACCGCGACAAATATTAAATTATACACAAGTAATTTGCGTGTTTCAATTAGCAAAGCTATCAAAGCAATATTAATTCGTTAATTGAGAAGGCGTTAAGATGTTGAAAATACAGATTCATTTGTTTAATAAGGTTAAGAAAAACTTTGTGATTTTCAAAAAATATTTGTTTATTTTCAAAAGAATTGTTTCTTCAATTGAATGGAAGTTTACAATTAAGAATTAGTTCCACCTTAGTTTTTACAGATAATAATGAACACAATACTTTTACACACTCTAATCACTTAATTTTTCTCAATAGTCGTTAAGATAATAATTAATAAATTTTTCTATTTAGAATAATTTTAACTAAAATTAAACTGGTGCAGATGAGATGAAGACAATGCATTTAAATAATTTGTTCTTTCTTTTCATAAGATGAAGTCTTACCTAAATTTAATGATATATTTCTTATACCAAGGTATTTTAAAAATTTTAAAAATAAATATCTACTAAAAAATGGTGATGTGGCCATCTAACAACTTTCCCTAAATTTTTCTCGAAAACTGTGAGGTTTACATAAAATTGCTATTCTTAACAATTTGCTCAATTTTGGATTCTTTACAATTATCTGTTATATAAATTTCATATAAATCCTAAAGTTTATTAGCAATAAAACCATTAATAATGGACACTTTGTATCCGAAATATGCATCTGAATCAAAATAAAATATTGAAGAAAAGATCTAAGTGTTTTAATCAAAGTTATTATTATCTTCAGGTAACTCAATCAACCCAATTAAATATTAATAGATTTATTCAAACAAATTTTTCAAATAAGTTTCGATGATGTTTTACCACCCGGAAGGTGGGATAGAGGCCACCCACCCTCCCCACATATACATTTAAACTTAATTCTTTATCGTCTCATAGTTTCTAATAAAACTCATTATAAAACTTTTTGAATAAAAAAAATTAAAAAGGAAAAAATTTTGAGTGATTAAATTAGTAAAAATTTGATGCATGATGGGTGGTCAGACTTTAAATGTAAATTAGATAAGATTAACTATACAAAATCATTTATATTTGAATTTATATTTTTATTTTGTTTTATCTTTTATTACATAAAGGGTTTTATTGTTTTTAGTAGCATATATGTAGGGTGGGTGGGTTGTCTCTATCCACCCTCGGTGGATAGATGGTAAAATATATGCGAGGATTTTAGTTCTAAATTTTTCTAAAATTTTATAAGAAAAATTAAAAAAAAATCGAGAACTTAAATAAATATTTTTTTTAATTACAGAAAAAATTGATAAAAATTCTAGAATATTTTATTTTTGATGATTCTAGAATTAAAATTATTAAAAAATTCTACAACCCTTTAAAAAAACCCTTTAAATTTTACAACTATTGCGCTGATATGTAGTATTATTGTAATACTACCTTCAATAAAGATGTTTATCTCTCTCTAACAAACATGTATGTTTTATAATTGTGCATTAATGTAAATTTAAAACTTTAGGCATTAAATAAAGCATCAAATTATTATTTAATTTTCTTTAATTCACATTAAGACATAAAATTTTTAATATTCAATAAAAGCATTTTCATAAAAAAATAGCCTAGCGAATATTGAGTGTACTTATTTGCTTTATTTGCAATAACATTTATTAATAGATGTGACAATTAAGTTATCAATTATGCCATATATCTAAGTGGATTGTAAACTTATAGGTGTTTACCAAGGTTAATATATACGAATACATACATATAATTTACCACAGTATGATGATGTTTCGTTTGCCTTTTGTAATAACCCGATGTACACACGTAAATGGAATGTAGCATAATAATGTACGATGTTGAAACTATTGGATCGAAATCGATATAAATATTTATCGGTTTACTCGTCTCTGCAAATTGTGTATCTTTCGAAATAGTAATTTAATTTTTAACATTATTAATTAATTATTATTATAAATCAATATCCTTGTTCTGACTTATTCTATGGCATTGCTGAGTTAAATTATATTAAAATAAAAAACATAATGTGTATAATTATTATTCAAAATATTATTAATGGCAATCTTGCATTTAATCATATTCGTAGAGTTAACTTTATTGCATGTCGCAAGTTTAAAAGTATTGACCGCAATGCTTTTTTTATTTTTTTTAAACTCTTGTAACTAATTAATATTAGATATATTAGATATATCATCAATCAGTTTATTAAAGCTTTCGTAGTTTAATAATATAGGTAAATGAGATGTATAAAAAAAACTGTTCACATAAATAACTGCTTATATACTGATTTTTTTTGGAAAATCATGTTTCTTTAATAATTACCAAAATTATTAAGAAAAACCCATCGTTGATGATAAATAGCATTGAATAAATGATTGAAGCAAATGACTAGTTACAAGCAGTTTACAAATATTAATTATCTAATATACTTTCTATTTTGTAAGCAAATGCAAAAGACTGTAAACACGGCCATAACGTGTCATAAAAATAATAATTAATTTAAAATTATACTAGACTATAAATCCTAGTAATAAATAAGGCTAGAAATGTTTTAGAATAAATTACATTTTCAATTCAAAACAATTCTAAAAGTGTAAATTAAATATTAATTTACAAGTGTAGTATTAATGAAAATTATAGTAATAATGAGAATTAATTTCTTTGAGCATTTCTATAGCGTAGTTTTACATTTTTATAATGTAAAAACTTCAAACTAAGTTGTTTTTTAACTCTTAGTTGGTAGTCTTTACATTATAATTATGTAAAACTGCGGTAGAGAAACGCTCAAAGTAATTAATTCTCATTATTGCTATAAATCAATTAGTAACTTTAAATAATTTAAATATATCTTGTTAATTCATTTAAATAGAAACCAAAGAGTGAAAAACTCATTATTACTTTTATTTTCAAAGTGTTTTATTCAATCAATTTTTAATTGATACAAACATGTTTTGCCGAAGGTGAGGTGATAAATTAATACGTCAAATTTAGTTTACTAGAAATAATCTTATATCGTAGTTCGATATTACACTGATTACTCCTCCACCTTAAGCTAGATTATGAAAGTAGCCTAAGAAGGAATTATATTTTCAAACTAGGTAAGATAAAATTGTTTTGTACCATAGTAATTGTAAGGGAAACAATAATTGATACGTGTCATTAGATTGATAATAAAATTAAATAACCTTATTCAATTGTAGTATTTAAAGATAATTTATCATTTAAAAAAGACTACAAATTGATTATAAGAATTTTATATAACACGAATTACAAATATTTTACGTTATCGCAATAGCTAGGTCAACGAAAATTGTTGATAATATTACTTCCGATTATGAAATAAAGTGTTTTAATAATTAAATGTTAATAAGGCCATCTACCAAATACCAAAATTCATGTTGAATAATAATAATTATGGTTAATCATTAATTGATATTATTAATGTACTTATACTTTAAGTAGTGCATACTTTTAGGATGATTATTAATATTTTTTCCTGTTAATAGTAGCAAGAAAAAGCACTAAAATTGATTTCCTAAACTATATATTAATTCTAGTTTGGAAATTATAAAAGTTATAAACTTAAAATTGTCGAAATTATAGTCACTTAATAAAGTCACAGTTATACAAACAAGTTAATAAGTGTTTCAATTGTGAATAATGAAGTATAACGAAGTAGTTAACAATTTAATTATTATGCGAGTTTGTTTTTCGAATTATTTTCTTTAATTTTCATTTGTGACGTTTTTTGCTTCTATTTTATGTCTGTCATTTAAAATAATTAAAGAGATTTTCAATCCAGTAATTTTATTTCTAAATATGCTATAGGTTGAAATTTTAATAAATTCTAAAAGGAAAATGTTTGCTATTTGTTAATAATAGCAATACTGTTATGCTAACCAAAGAAAACCTATTATTGCATTAATTATATGAATATTATTTAATTTATTAATACTTTTACTGAGGTTTTGCTGTTATTACTTTGAAATGGTTATTATGACAAAAAATATACACAATTATTTTTATATACTGGCTCAAACTTAATCGTTAGTAAAATGACAATATTCTAATGAATCGGTGGAATATTTTCTTTTGTCTACGGCCTTTTATACAGTTCCAAAAGTATTTCAGAACATAACTTTATATGGAATTCAACATCTGAGGTGTAAAATGATTGTAAACATGTGTACGTTTTGTTTTATTCTAATGCGATAGTCACATAATTGTTTATAATCTTTCCTTTCGCCTGAATTTTCTTAGTTATTAAGATTTTTTCTTTTTTAAGAAAGAAGACCAAAGATCTAAATAAATAAAAAATAAATAAATATTTATAAATAAGTAATTAAAGTTCAATATTAAGTCATGCTAGGTATTTGTTCACTTGGTTTTTCTTAAGTGGAATATGCCGTTTCATTATATCATGATTTATATATAGTCCATCCGTTGGATCTTCCGTCCTACGTTACAAAATATCGCTTCGAGAAACGACACAAAAACATTCAGTCTGATAAAGTAAACCAAATGCGTTAGAAAAAGAACGCACTGTAAAACTTTGTTTGTAACGTAGGACGGAAGATCCAACGGATGGACTATAGAAACATTTTTACACATATTTATTAATACTCCAAAACTATTGAAAATGATAATATATAAGGAATAGTAGGAAAGTAGTGTTTACACCGTGTGGAGCGCTGGCGAATAGATGTGTGCTAACATATTTGGCTGTGTTTAAGCGGTCTGCGTGCAAAGTTACGTTTCGCCTGTATTGACTGCGCTATATATGTAAATATTTATAATACTCAAGAAAATAAAGAACGCCAATAGTTGTATAGTTAGAGCTGTCATTAGGTCTCAACGCAACAATCCACCCTATAAGCCAGACTCAGCTCCTTCAAATTACATATTTACTTCATGGTACATCTTAAATGAGTTGTAATTAAAACACGACAACTTTTTGTTTTATCACTATAGTTCAAATTAGCATCTGTTTACAAATCTCAAAAAAATTTTGGCAGGAAAGAAAGATTACGTATAGTCTGTCCGTTGGATCTTCCGTCGTACGTCACAAACTATCGCTTAAAAAAACGACGAAATTTTTACAGTGCGTTCTTTTTCTAACGGATTTGGTTTACTTTATCAGACTGAATGTTTTTGTGTCGTTTCTCGAATAGATATTTTGTGACGTAGGACGGAAGATCCATCGAATGGACTATAACTCCATACACTGGTGGCGGAAAAATATGAAGTTGGTATACAAAAAGCTCACCACACGTAACGACAAAAGCTTTGAAAGTTAGTAAGCAATAATTACCAGGACCGCAAACTGCAAATATCGAGGAATGAGGATTTTTATGTTAGTCCATTCACCCTTCCATAAG
>OZ018397.1:41150695-41216118 GCA_963969525.1 Ontholestes murinus | reverse complement strand
ATGAAAAACTACAAACATTGAAATTAAAAAAGTAGCACATTGAGGGGGATCAATTAATTTATTTAGCTACAATACCCCAACCCTGTCAATCATTCAATTTCAATAACGTCAGTGCGGAAGATGTTAAAAACACTATAATTAAAGTTTGAAAAAATCAAGAGCACGGGATTACTCAGATCAAAATATTAACATTATCAAATCTAATCAATCAGAAAAAAACTATTTTCTGGATAGTCAAAAGATAGCAAATAGTGATGTGGTCATCATAATACTTTCCATATATTTTCCCAAAAACTATGAGGTTTACGCAAAAATAATACTTTTAATAATTTGCTCAATTTTGGATTTTTTACAATTACTTGTTATATAAATTTCATGTAACTCCAATTGTTTATTAACAATTGGTAAAACAAAATTTAAAATTTTATTTTTTTTTGGCAAATTAAGAATTTAATGGAAAACAAGTTTCAATAAAACATTCTACTTAACGTTTGCTTGAAAAGTTATGTAAAATTTTTCATATTTAAAAAAATATCACAAAAAAACGTCACGAGTAAACATTCACTTCCGGTTTTCCTTTTCAGTTCCAGTTTTTAACGTTAAAACCTTGTAATAACCCAAGGGGGGCATGCATAAAATATTTTTTTTCAATTATTAGTGACCAGAAAATTAGTACAATTAGAACAAATACGTGCATTTTAGTGTATTAAACAAGAGTTCATTAACCGTAGATAGGGGAATTACTTAAAAATGCGTAGACTAAACAAACGTTATTGGGGCACAAGTGGTCGGAAGAAATGAAGATGCTGCGTTATTATCGGAGAGGTAAATCCCCGATCGCAAAACTAATGGGGGTCAATAACCGTGGCATGCTGAGATGAGGGCACGTACGCATTAAAGTGTGCAGAAATGCATACGTGATGAAATAGAATTTTTATATACAATCGGGGAAGAACCTGCAAGAAAAATGGTATAAAAGGGTTGTGAAGATTACAAACGTGGTCAGTCTACGATCATAAATCCGATCGTTGATACTGACAATAATAACTTACCACTGACATTGTTGCAACAAATTACATCGGTTACGATGTTCGACAAATTATTATTCCCCAAACTGATCAAATTCTCTTTCTACAAGAAAATTCTTCATAACTGACGTCACTTATAACAAATTAATTCGACAAGATACCCAGACAAAATAAATAAATCTCATCTGATAGAATGTAGAACAGTCGCGGCAATCCGGACCTTTTTAAGGCACACGGCCCGTAGCGGATGGACACATTCTTATTGACAACTAAAAAAAATAAATCTGACAAATTAATAATTCATACACCAAAATGCACAAATCTCATCTAACAGAATGTAGAACATCCGCGGCAATCCGGACCTTTTTAAGGCACACGGCCCGTAGCGGATGGAAACATTCTTATTGACAACTAAAAATATACCTTTTCGAATCACCGACGAACGAAACAAATATTTTTTTTTATTGTTTTTTTTTTCTTTGAGTTTTAACAAATGCAAAACAACTACGAAAAGTTTTCTGGTCACGGCATTATAATAAGCAATCAAAAGAAATTGAATTTGTAACTTGTGTATATATTTGCATTCTAAAATTTACTTAAAATGTGAGAAAAATGGAATTCCTCTTTGCATTTTGAAATAATAGACAATAAACTGACCATTCGTTAAACTCATTCTTGTGTTTTATTCACACCAACCATTATCCAACATCCTTAATATATTAATTATTTCAATAGTAATGCATAATTGATGACACATATTAACGTTCGTAACGAACCTGTTAAATAATTAAGGGTTACTACAAAACACAACATAACACGACGTATAAATATGATATCAATTGTAAATTCATATAAGACCGGGGTTTGAACCAATACAACCTTAAGTTTAAAGTTTTGTCTCAAAAGGATCATCCGTTTTTGAGATACAGGGCCCAAATGTATTGATCAGCAAAATAAAATGTCTAGGCATGTTTTATTGATTATGTAAAGGCGTTTCACAATTTAGGTATAATAAACTAAAAAAAGTTACTAGAACTGTCTGGACTTGAAGACAAAGATATTCGAATAATCTAAAACCAACACGAGAAATAAACAACAAACGATAAAACCGGACAAAATATCCAAAGGAGTCAGACAGGACAGTATCCTCTCGCCGTTTTTATTCAACTTATATTTTGAATACATCTTCGAAGAAGTCCTAGAGACGTACAACAACGGCATTAAAATAAACGTAACACGAAACAGTAATCTCTGTTATGCGGATGGTATGGGGATGCTCGCAAACATCATAGAAATCTACAAATAATGCTGGACACAGTAAACACGGTGAGCAAAAATATTGGACTGTATGCAATGGAGGGGTGGATCCTAAAAATATCAACAATGGAATGCTTAGAAGCTTCCAAAACGTGGATTCACAGACGATTTTTAAACATACAATGGGTGGGCAAAGTAAGAAACCAGAAGTACTAAAAAGGATTAACAAAGAACTGAATTTACTAACAACTAGAAGAGGAATGCAGACTATTTAGGGCACAAGTACACGTTGCTACAATTAACAGTAGAAGGCAAAATTGAATGCAGAGGAAAACAATCTTGGCTGAAATATCCACGAATGATTTCAAATCGCAGTAGCATTATATTCATATAGTGGAAAATAGAAATGTATATCAAATAATAATCGTCAACCTTCGATAGAAGACAACATAAAAAGATGAACGGTCATAACGTATTATGAAAAGCCAATTTTAAATATACTCTAATTCATTTGAAATTTTACTATACTACAAAGCATAATAACAAATGAAGGCTGTAATTATTTTAGAACAAATTATGTTAAAAAAAAGCACACAAAGTAATTTTAAAGAATAGGAATATTATAACTATTATCTAATTGGTTCAGTTGAAAAGAAACCAAATAGTCAATTACTTTCGGAAAACTTTTTTTTAAATTCAACTGATTTTTAGCAAAAAATTGTATTTCTTTTAACCAAAGTTTCAGATATTTACAAACAAAATTTATTTCCCATAAAATACTGTTGGGTTAATCTAAAAACAATGATAAAAATTTATTAAATTTCTTCAGGTCGTTGTAAAAAATCAACAAATAATTTAAAAATACAACGTTATTTAGAAAAACTACAATGAATCACTTATTTAAACAACTACTTCTCTGGCTAATAATTCCTCAGATATTTAATTATATAAAAGTTGCTATCAAAGCAACACTAGTTTGAATTAGTATTTCTAATTTTTGGTCATATTTTGTGTATCTGTTTGTTCCAGTATTTTTTTGTATATTATTTATTGCATAAGTCACGTTGAATTTATAATAAAAATAAGCTTTCTTAATCACAATTTGGTTTAGATACGGCAATATCAACAATATCTGCTAACCATTCCTTCACAGATCATACGATCGGATGCTTTGAGAATAGTTCATAGTCTATGGCAACTTTTCTTGACCTTAGCAGGGTTTTCGATTGTATATATCATAAACTATTAATTCATAATCTGGCTAAATATGGCTTTAGTGAAGTGTTGGGCTTGTCAGGTCATATTTAGTCGGAAGAATTCAGAAAGTCTATTTGGATAATTTAGAGACATGTATTCTATTATCAATCATGGTGTTCCGCAGAGATCAATTATAAGTCCTATCTTACTTTTGATGTTTATCTCTACTACTTAATAAGAGTATCGTTTTTATCGATGACACAACTCTTACAAGTGTAGGACCTAGTATTAATAAGGCCGAAAATTTGCCAAATCAAGCTAAGGCACCAGAATGGTTCAAAGTCAATAAATTAGTCCTGAATGAAACGAAATCTTTTGAGATATTATTTACTCTCTCAAAAACGTTGACTTTGAACACAGAGAATATCCCTGTTTCTTAGGTATTCAACTTGACTCAAAATTAAGTTGGAATAATCATGGTGACTTTAATCTGAAAAGTTGAGGAAAGCCTTATACAGCCTAAGAGCACTATCGACGACGTTTGACAACATGTGCTAATAAAATCTACATATTTTACTAAATACCGTTTCCAAATACACTATTGCATAATTATTTGGGGTCGACTTTTTAGATTACAAACATAAATTAGGATAGTAGCCGCACCCAACTACCAAGATGATATAAAAATCACTATAAGCATTTTAGAATTTTAACCTTGCCTCTTTGTACATGTACATGTGTTATAATTGGAATGATAAGGCTGTTACTTGGCGAAACTCCATTATGAACATATAATGGAAAAAACACAGTCGTTTTGAGTTTAGCTTTATTTTGTAGAAACTGCTAAAATTATTTCACCACACAGTGGCTTCTTCATTTATTCATCTGCCTGACGAAGCCACTGTGTGGTGAAACAATTATAGTAGCATCTACAAAATAAAGCTAAACTCAAAACGATCGCCTTTTTTCATTATAAGTTAATTATTTAAGTCTTCAAAAAATTTTGTGTTTAGGAAGCCAGACGTGACCGTTACTAATAACACAAACATACGCCAAATTTAGAAACTCCTGTTATATTAAAATAAACTATGGACTACATCCAAAGCGAAAAAAAAAATATCCTGTTCTAATAATACGAATTCAACCGAAATGTCAACGTACGCTTTTGGCAAAATCGTTTATTTTTTTTAATGGGCTCAGTCACACAGGTCACGTTCACCTCAGGTCGATTCCAACATTAACATTGTTGACAATTATGATAATGGCCTGAATGCGATTAAATTAACAGCCCACACCTCAAATGCAATCAAATTAAACCAGTATTTAGTACAAGGTTTTAACAAGGTCGACGAATCACACACGAAAATATAATGTTTTGGTTTTGCAATATCCGCATAAACTCTTAAATTATTCAATATGACAATTAATATAAGATTACGTAATAATCCAATATAATTTTATATATAAATATAAATAAATATAAACAAATAAAAAATTGTGATGTGTTAAAAATACTTATATAGAATTAATCAGGTAATTATGGTTTGTTTAAACGTAAATAACATGTCGTCGTGTTTTATTAATTGATTAAAGATTAGTTAATTAAATAATTGTTGAATTTTTTGCGTAGGTGAATTGATGATTTAAAATTCAGATTTTTGTAAACAATAATGTTTGAAATTGGAATTTATCAGGTTTAAAAATAATGATTTAAAATTAAAACCACAATAATAATTGTTGGTAACATGGATTTAACAACAAAAAATTCAAAATTATGGCTTCTAATATAGTTGATACTTGTGCTACCCTCTTGATGGAACCATATATGTAATTTTGGCGAAGAAAAACACTTTTTATGTTCCATATAATTACTTATATTTTTTGTTATGGCTTCATGCATCCAACAATTCTAATAAATATTTTATAAATTAAAAATTTTAAAATCTGATGAATTTGTGATTTAATAATTTCTATACGATAAACTCAACTAAATTAAAGTTACTTTATTAATATTATAAATACTGAATTAATTCGATGCATCAAAAAAGTACAAATTGTGGATTTAAATTAAAAAGCATTACAAAAATTACACAAAAACAATTGTTAATATTATTACACTTGTTTTTATTTATAATTTTTTCATTCATTCATTCTCGCTTACTTGATTACTATTTAAAATCTATCAATTTAAAATAACGTTGTTATTATTCGATTTGTTAAACTAAGAAAGTAAATAAAATTCTAATGGTATGTTAGATATATAAAGAAATAAAATAAGACCCACCTGTGTTTGTTTAAGTAGCAATAAAATATACAGAACCAAAATAATCACTTGTACCACAAACGAGCGTGGCTGAAAGACTGGCCGATACGACCGTGCGGTTTCTTGTGCTCTCACTATCCTTATTTTTTCGTAAACAAAGTGACCGTAGTATGGTTTTTGGCACGAAGATAGCGGAACTGCGCCGTCGGCCGTTTTATTTGCGTGTTCCCTTTCGTGTTGTATCGATGCGCCGCACGCTAATTATAACCTCGAAATGATGACCGAATGCCTAAACACAGAAATTACGTCACGCGGCCGGCGCGGATCGACTCTGTGTTCTTGACTCGATTCCCCGTCCGCATAAATTTTGAATGAACCATCCGTTATTTTCGTACATTTTTGTGGAATATTAAGTAATCGCGCACACGTTAACATTGAACTATTAAAGCGAACGCTACTTTTTCTCTATTTATTTTGATGATGGTTTGTTTATACATTTACAAATTGAGACGTGTTACGAATGTCCGAACGTTCGAGAAATTATATTTTGGTCCTGTCACAATTTAAATATGGAACTAAATAATAAGATCATCGTTTTATTTTTGGATTTCTATTTTGGGTTGTTGTGTATGCAACCATTTTAACTTTCATATATGTTGTCATTCAAAGTTAAATTACCAATTTTTATTTCACATAGGAAATATTCTAAATTATTAACGAAGTTTTTTACCTTTTAATTAATTATTAACCATATTATTAAGGTCAATAAAAATTATAAAACCTTTAACTGTTTCTGGTACAAGAATTACATTGTTTTTTGTTGCTTTACAATTTTCTTCATCCCATTCTGTCTAATATCAATTGCTAAAATCCCTTCCACGCTATGTGGAAGTTAAGTTAAGTTAAGTGTTGGTGAATCTAGTCAGCGATCTATGCATGCGGTGCATTTTTCCAAAACATACACAAATTAAAGTTATCTGCGCAAGCACCGTTAGAGAAGTGATGACTTTCTTCTTGTCTGACTTGGTTTAAATGTAAAAGATAGAAACCGAAACTGTTTGCACGTCGCATATAAATCCTAAATTTTTAGTGGTTACTGACTAATTACCAATTTATTATAATTCAGTCAATTATACATAAGGTATTTTTTTGATTTTAAGAATTATATATGCATTCTTTTAAATTAATTTATTCCTGATTTTAGTTTTTAGTTAAATAAATTCATAAATAAAAATCAATAATCCACGTTCGATTCATTTGTTCAGAAAATTAAAAAAAACTGACGATTCTTCAACAAATAAATATCAATCTATGTCAACAATCAATTTAAATCATCCATCTACATTTGCATCGACATTTACCGAATACAGAGGAGAATATTCAGGATCTTCATTAGGTTGTTCCAGGCCCGCCGGGTGCGGGTGTGCAAGGTGTGCGGCGCACACGGGCGCACTTGCAAGGGGGCGGCAAATCCAGGAATCTGATCATCGATTTCATTGACATAATTTGATAGTTCACATATATTGATCTATATCGAAAATAAATGGCAATTGAATAATTCCACTCGGGGACTTCCCCGTTGTTCCATACCGGGCGATAATTTTACATTCAGGGAAATGCCCGTGCCTTGCCGTGTCAATTGCGTCTCCAAATTTTCATTCTTCAGTCACTTGTTTTCACGTAACGTAGTGTCATACCTACATATATCTTTCAGCGATTATTATAAGTGGGAAAACATGGTAAGTACAGCTTGTATTTACTAATTACTAATGATTGTTCGGGAAAGTATTGTTTTCGTGAACATTTTCGAATTCGAAATTACAACGGATATATCAATTTTGAGGTCCCCGAGACGAATCCAATCATTTTCACTTTTCTTTTTGTTTACCAATTTCCACTAATTTCTGGATTTTTTGTGTGTCTGTCTGTCGGTGGGCGCTGTATCTCAAAAACGAACTAGAACTGAAAAGCGTGTTTACTCGAGGCTTTCTTTGTTTTTTCCAGATATTCTTGTAAATATGAAAAATATAGACACAATAGAATCGTAGTGCGCGTATAAAAACTAAAAACAGAATAAACATATACTTCACAAATATACAGAGTATTAGAAATAAAATCAATGAACTTGAAGCATTTCTATCCGAACATAATAACATATTTAAAATAGTTTGTTTTTGTGAACATTGGCCCATTTTTTTGCGCGGAAAAACTTTCAACATGGGGGTGTGATGCAACTAATCAACAAAAATATCTCATTTAAAAATCTTGTACATCTCAATAATCTTTCTCAAGAAAAATGCTGTGAATTAGCTGCATTATTCATCCCACCTTTAGATCTATATTTAATTGTTGTGTATCGTTCTCCAGATGGAGATTTTAATAATTGTATTTATACTTTGGGAAAGTTATTGGATAATATTAACATTCGTAAAAATATTGTTATTTGTGGTTTTTTAACGTCCAATTCAACAATGGCAAATACAAAGCATTTGATACCTTTGATATGTTAGCATCATATGGTTTGTATCCGCGAGTAAACTTTCCAACAAGAAAAACGAATTGCTTAGATAACGTTTTCTCAAATATTAGTGAGGTTTCCATTGAAGTTCGTCCAATCGACACAGGACTATCGGATCACATTGGAATACACATTCAACTTGATATCGACGTAGATTCACATAACATAAATCAAGTAAGTAGGCCTATAACCGAGCTCGAGGACACAAATTTTAACTATATAGATAATCCTGAAATAACGATTAACGATAAGTTTTCCACATTTATCGGTACAATAGAAAACTATATACTTAAGTGCTTTCCTGAAAAAAACAAACCTAATCAAAATCAAAAATTTCACTGGTATAATAATGAGTTAAGACAAATACGCGAAACTCTCCTTCTACTAAAATCCGCTAGCGAACGTATACCAGAACTAAAAAGAAACTATGTAAATTTTAATTCCTGCAATATTAATGCGGAGGAATTTAACTGTTTTTTAACACTGTTGCTCAAAAATTAGTCAATAACTTACCTCCCGCTAGCATTGACCCTGTACAAATTATGTCTTCCAATGCAAACTATATTTTTTTCAAGGTAATTGAAACAAAAAATTAAGCAAATGGTAGAATATCTGGACATTCATGATATATTGTCGCACGAGCACGTTTTTCGAAGAGGGAGGCCTACGAGCGATGCAGTTATTGCTTTTGTGGATACTGTTCCGGAAGGTTTCAACTCGAACCTATACACAGTTGCATCCTTCTTGGATCTAAGTACAGCATTTGACTGCGTCTCTCACGACATTCTCTTTCGAAAACTGTATTTCTATAACTGTATTCCGCAAAGTTGCCGACTGTTAAATAGCTACTTAGGAAACAGAACTCAACGTGTGCTGTTAAACAAAGAAATGTCATCAGATGCGACTATTTTACATGGGGGTCCCACAAGGGTCAATACTAGGACCATTACTTTTTTTTAATTTACGTCAACGGCTTGCCAAGGAGTGTTCACTCTTCTACTGAATGCAGACGATACAATATGTCTAAATAAATCACAAGACCTACAATCGGTACTAATCATTAATGAAGAGTCAAATAAGAACATATTAAAGTGGTTTCTTTCAAACAAATTATCATTAAATCCTGAAAAAACCGTTAATGTTACTTTCACCCTCAAACGACAAAGTGAAATATCGGCTTCTAAATTTCTTGACAGCAAATTAAACTGTCATTAGCATGGCAATGTTATTGCAGTTAAGTTTTGTAAGGTAATTTATTTATTACGTCACATACGAATTTATTTACCGAAATCGGCTCTAAAAGCTGCATATTTTGCTTTATTTAATACGCATATCACATATGGCATACTAACCTGTGGCCATTCTACAATTAGAGGTAGGTTGTTCGGACTACAACGACGAGCAATTCGGACTATTCTTTCTCTTGGCTTCAGGGAGCAAACAAGGTTTTATCAGCCTTAAAATACTTACCTTACCTAGCATATATGTACTTGAATGTATAATGTATGTTAGAAAAAATATATCTTCATACGATACCAACTCTGACATACATTATCATTATACGCGGCAAATGTCAAACATATGACTGAAATCGCTGAGGTTGTAAAAAAACAGGAATGGCATAAATTACTACGGAGCCATGTTGTATAACACTCTACCCGCTCCCATCAAGTCTCTTGATGATCATGATTTTATAGATTTTATTGATTTTATTGTTTTATTGTATTTATTGTTTTTATTGATTTGATTGATTCTACTGATTGGATTGATTTTACATAGTCTATTGTTTTTATTGGTTTTATTGCTACTTACTTGTTTTGTCCCATTTATAATG
This sequence comes from Ontholestes murinus, assembly GCA_963969525.1. NCBI lineage: Eukaryota > Metazoa > Arthropoda > Insecta > Coleoptera > Staphylinidae > Ontholestes > Ontholestes murinus. The sequence goes on along the minus strand of OZ018397.1, from coordinate 41,206,021 downwards.
ATGATAGTATTGTTTTAATTTTAGCCATTATTTGTACTGTTTTTATACTCTCCGTTTGATTTTAGTTTTTTCTTTAAAATATTGTATCCGTATCTATATTTTTACTATTTTTTTATTGCTTGTCTCGGTAATTTGTTTAATTTTAGATTACATTTGTTTAATTGTATCCTTAATTTTTTTAATTTTTATTTACGTATGCGAGCGTGATTGTAAATGTTTGTATTTTGGTAATCCTCAATTGATTCATCTCACCAGATTTATTTGCATATGTTTAATCCTATTTGTGACCTGTGTAAACTTTGCGATAGAACCAAAAAATATTATTATTATTATTCATGGCCACATCAATATTTTTGAAAAATATCTGTGTGTGTGGCTGTGTATCTATCTGTGGGTGCTTTATCTCCTGAACGAATGTAGGTATACAATTGAAACTTTAAGCATAAACATTATTTGACAATCCGGATCTGAAAAGCTTTTGGTACAATTTCATACACCGGAAGTGGTTATGTATGAAAAAATATTACAAAAACAGAAAGAAAAAATGGTGATATGGCCATCATAGTACTTTCCCTATATTTTTCTCGAAAACTATGAGGTTTACTGTTAATAATTTGTTCATTTTGAGTTATTTACAATTATTATTTTATAAATTTAATGTAAAAATATTTCTTTAAAATTTTCATTTTCTCATTCTCTCTATCTTTTGTTTGAAGAGTTTTGTAATATTTTTCACTTTAAAAAAAAAAAAACAAAAAACGGCCTCGAGTAATCATCCATTTACGGCTTTTGAATGTTCACCAAAAGCTTTTCAGTTCCAGTTCTTAACGATAAAATCTTAAGTTTTAAGTTTTTTCTCAATCGGATCATTCGTTTTTGAGATACAGCGCCCACAGACATTTTCACGCACGAAAACAATACTTTCCCTATATGTACTATATGGGGAAAGTAATATATATATATATATATACTATATAGGGAAAGTAATGAATATCTTTTGTTAATAAAGATTTTTTAGAAACTCCTTGATTTTGAAAATATTAAGTTTTTCGAAATTTAATTTATTTTCCCGATATCTTTTTAAATATAAATAATTTTACCAAAACCTATAAAGAAGTATTTTAGATACCAACAAAATGAACATCTTTTGTTGATGAATATTTTTCATAACCTCCTTGATTTTTCAAAGAAAAAACAATTTTTTTATGTTCTATTTCCCGATATATTTTTAAAGATCGTAGAAATTACAAAAACCTTGAAACAAATGTTTTAGATACCGAGAAAATGAACACCTTTTGTTAATAAATATTTTTCATAAAATCCTTGAATTTGGAAAAAAATAAGAATTTTTTAATTTCTTGCATTTACTTATGAAACAATAATAGTAGATTATTATTAGTCCTCCCATTAGAACTATCAATGTGAATAATGAATATACAGGGTGTGTAAATAAAAATTATTGAAAAAAGCACAAGAATACAAATAAATATATTAATAATAAATTTAAAAATACGAAAACATTTCGTGAATGTACGACAATGAGTTTTACTAAGACTATAAAACAAATTTATTTTGAAAAAACTACTTCTTTGGCTAATACCGCGATAAAAAAATGTATTTTAGGCAAAGTTAGAGAATCAAAATATTTTTCTGTCATATTAGACTGTACAACGGATGCAAGCCATACAGAACAAATAATTGTAATTCTTAGATATGTTCATCTAAACAATACAGATAAAGAAGTAGAGGTATGCGAACACTTCATTGGTTTTTGTGCTGTCACCAGTTCAACTTGTGTGGGTTTGTTAAATTTCGTTTTGAATTTATTTTCACAATCAAACCTTGATATTCAAAATTTGCTCGAGCAAGGTTATGATATTGGTTCTAACATGAGTGGAAAACACAATGGGTTGCAGAATAAGATTTTGGAAATCAATCATCGTGCATTTTACGTTCCATGCTCAGCTCATAGTTTAAACTTAGTAGTCAATGATGCAGTAAATATTTGACACCAAATTATCTATATATCTCTATATTTTTTCGACATAATTCAAGAAATCTATGTTTTCTTTTTATTGTCTACAAAAAGATGGTCAATAATTTGCAAACATTTACCAGATTTAAAATTAAAAGATTTGAGTACTACGCGATGGTCCAGCAGAATTGGCGCAATCAAACCATTACGATATCATCTAGAAAATATATTTGATGCTTTGTTTGAAATATCTGAAAATACGTCTGAGTGGGATACTGCCACTACACAAAAAGCGCATTCGCTTCAAAGGTCAAAGTTATAAATTTATATGCTCTGTTGTAGTTTGGTACGAAATTTTTGAATGAAATTAATTATTTAAGTAAAATGATGCAAAGTCCTACAACGAATATTCCAATATGTATGGTATTTGCTAAATAATTTGATCGATAAGTTTACAAATAATTGCACGGATGAACATTTTGAAATTATTTTACAAGAAGCTACCGAAATTGCACAAAAACTAAATGCTGAAACAAACTTCCCACTATTAAGTACACTTCGTCCAAGAAGAAAACCGACACAATTTCAATATGAACAACGCGATGAAGTTATATTAGACCCAAAAATCAATTACAAAGTAGAGTTTTTTTTTAGAATTTTAGATCAGACATTAACTTCCTTAAAAATAGATTTGAAGAGTTAAAAACTTTAGACAACGTGTTTGGCTTTCTTTGTAGTTCATTATTTAGTAGCCTCAAGGAAGAATTGATGAAACATTGTAAAGATTTACATCTGAAACTTAAAGACGATTCGAGAAATGAAGCTGACATTGAATGTATTGATTTGTACAATGAAATTAACGCCTTGAAGCTATATTTTGTAGAAAATTAGTCTACCGATCCACATACAGTTTTGCAATATGTTTAAACAAATAATTTAATGTCAACTTTTCCAAACACATCAATCGCATTAAGAATATTCCTTACTCTACCAGTTACAGTTGCATCTGGGGAAAGATCTTTTTCTAATTTAAAATTGATTAAGAATTATTTAAGGTCAACTATGCATCGACCAAGACTGAGTATTTATCTATTAATTCGATAGAATCTGAAATATTAGATAGTTTAGATACTAGACAAATAATAGCTGATTTCGCAAATGTAAAAGCAAGAAAAGTTAAATTTTTATAGGTACTTGCCTGTACAGTTAAGTTATATTGTAGACTTTAAAATAAATTGTTTGGTTATTATAGCTGTTTTTTATTTACTCCCATAACTACCTAACCAAATTCAAATTTCAACTTCTCAAATTCGAGAAAAATAGGATAGAGGAGGGGCGGCTCTGACAGTTTCGCACACAGGCGCTAAAGCGGCTAGCGGCGGGCCTGGGTTGTTCCCAGCAAGAGAAAAAGGAGCATACAACATGTACATCTAATAACGTTGAAATTTACATTGATATAGTTAAATTTAGTAATGTTAAAGTTGATGGAATTGTGAAATTTCGTATTTTAAATTGTAAATGAAAACCAAATAATACTTTTGTGTTATTCTGTACATAAAAAGATGTTAAATATTGCTTGTAAACATTTCAGACAATTTAATTGGTTAATGTTTTCTAATCATTTAAACGGAATCTTTTGCAAATATTGCTTTTTTTTTACAAAATTTGGTGGGTTGCGCCAACAAGTACTAAAATTCTAAATTATCTGGTAAAGATGTTGTTTCGACAGGTCATAAAAATGTACCATAAACAATTGAATTTTTATGGTACATCACGAGATATAAGAAATAAATTAAAAATGGTAATTGAAGAAAATACAAATAGATTCAAACCAATAATTAAAAGAATAATTTTATGGGGGAAACCAAATATTCCTTTACGAGATCATCGTGACGCTGGTTCTCTCTTAAATACAAAATCTATTACAAACGAGGGCAATTTTCGTGAATATTCTACGTTTCGAATTGCAGCTTGTGAAATAACTTTAAAAATCATTTGGAAAACAGTTAGACATATTTCACAAATGTTTCTTGAAATGTGATAATTATAATGCTGTTACTCATGAGCCTATACTTGAATTGGTACAGATGGATGTTCCGTTATGATGAAAGAATTGAAGCATGCTGTATCTATATTGCAGTAAACCTTGTCCAACGTTTTTAGAGAACCATGTTAAAACCACGCTTTTAATGTGTCCATATCAAAATGTATGCAAATACAGGCTGCTCGCAATGCGATTGGTATCATTAAATAACTTCTCGTTTAATTTTTAATGCCTCGTCCAAAAGATATCATGTGATAGGTTATAGGTTATAGGTTAAGTAGGGTCTTAGTGAGGTGTGTTAGCCTCTCGTGAACTGCGACCTAACAGATCTATTGTTCTACCCTTAACCAATCACTTCCCAAGCAGTCCCACGTCCACCATGAACCTGGTAACTATCTTGGGGGTGATAATGCTCACTTCTTCGGGGGATAATCGGTCCCTGCCGAAGTGTGAAAGACGCTTGTGAGCAATCGCAACACAAGTGCATAGTATGTGCTCGGTAGTTTCATCTGCCGAATCACACAATCTGCAGTTTCCACTTTCCTCTTTTCCCATTTTCCGCAAATGGTATCGGAGGGCACAATGCCCTGTCATGAGTCCGGTGAAAGTTCTTAGCTCGTTCCTTGTGAGTTCAAGCACCTTGTGGCTGTGATCGAGTTTCAGGAGTCGTTTTGATTGACGTAGACCTGGTACGTTGTTCCAATACTTACGTCTTCTGTCCTCTTCCCATTTTTGCACCACCTCTCTTCTATGCGCCATGGGGAGTCCACAAAACGGCTCTGGTCCTATAGGAGTGGCATTTGCACCTCTTTTTGCGAGTTCATCGGCCACTTCGTTGCCTTTAATATCCCCATGCCCTGGGACCCACATGAGGGTCAACAAGTTGTTCTTCGCCAGTTGCGAGAGGGATCTTCGACATTCCCAGACAGTCCGTGAGCCGTGACTATAGGCTCGAACGGCCTTTAATGCGGCTTGGCTGTCTGAGCAGATGTATATATGCGCGCCATTTAGGTGCCTATCCAAGCATTCTCTGGCGCACATATCAATTGCAATCGTTTCTGCTTGCAAAATCGTGGGCGTCGTGCCCAGAGCCATGAAGCTCCTGTGGTTTTGGTTAGGCCCATAAATGCCTATTCCAGTACCTCTCGTATTCTTGGCACCATCCGTGTACCAGGCTGATATCCCTCGTCCAAACTCCTTGACTCTCATCAAAGCCGTTTTGGGGTCTTCGATCGACACCTTAAACGGTAATTCGAATTCGAGCTTCCTGGACATAATGTCCGTCGGTTTGGACAGAAGGGCCGGGTCGATTTGCTGCAGTATTTCTAAGTGTCCTGTCCAGTCCCCCGGCAGTGTTTTCTTCCTCTGGTGTAGTCGGAGGGCTGCCACTAGTCCCTCTTTTTGTACCACTAGATGGAGCGGTGTGAGACCAATGATTGCCTCCATTCCCGCGGTTGGGGTCGTTTGCATGGCCCCTGTGATGCTTAGACATGCTAAACGTTGAAGCCTACTCAGCTTCTTTTGCGTGTCTAGTTTTTGGGTCTTCGGCCACCACACGAGGGCAGCATAGGTGACAATGGGTATCACTGCCGTTCTATAAAGCCAATACGTGATTTTGGGCTTTAATCCCCAGGTTTTTCCCATAAGCCGCCGACAGGCCCAAAGCGACATCGTTGCCTTTGCCATGATTTTGTCGACATGCTGATTCCAAGTCAGTTTGGTATCCAGAATTATACCCAGGTACTTTACTTCGTTGGAGAGATTTATCTCGATTCCATTCAGCGAGGGAGCCTTTATGTGCAGCTTCCTTCTACGCGTGAATGGAACTATGATCGTTTTATTCGGGTTGATACTTAGTCCTTCCCGAACACACCAGTTATTGATGCTATTCAGTGCTTTTTGCATTAGGATTGTAAGAATGCCTTCATGCTTGCCCCTGATTATTACGGCGATGTCATCTGCATAGCCTTGGGTTATAAAGCCCTTTCCATGCAGTTCATCCAGGAGTCCATCCACCACTATTGACCATAGTGTGGGGGACAAAACTCCCCCCTGAGGACACCCCTTTGTTACAGTCATAGATACTGTGGATCCTGCTAGAGAAGCCGTTACTAATCGGCTTTGAAGCATTGCCTCCACCCATCTTATCGTGGAAGGATATAGTCCTTTATTTATAGCCGCTCGTTTTATTGCAGAAAATGAGGTGTTGTCAAAGGCCCCCTCTATGTCTACAAATATTCCGATTGCTATTTCCTTGTATAGGATTGCTCGTTCTGCCTCTTTGACGAGGTGATGTAGAGCATCGACGGTGGATTTGCCAGCTTGAAATGCGAATTGCTTGGCATTTAAGGGTTTTCTTATAAGTGAGTCACCCTTTATATGCTCGTCGATTATTTTCTCCATAGCCTTTAGGAGAAAAGAGGTTAGGCTGATGGGTCGATATGATTTAGGTTCATCTAGAGGCCTATTGCCCACTTTAGGTATAAATACCACTTTTGCCTCCCTCCACAACCGGGGTATATACCCTAGTGCATAACTTGCTTTATATATCTCCCTGAGTCCTGGAGCAATTGTATCCAAGCCGCGTTGTAGTAGCGCGGGGAAGATACCGTCCATTCCTGGGGATTTATATGGCTTGAAGCTGTTTATGGCCCAAGTCATTTTGCTGAGCGTGAATATTTTCCCCGCTAAGCAGCGGCTGTCGCGGTTGGAACAGTGAGCCACTGAGCCGGTACTAGCCGCAATTGTGTTTTTAGTCACTACTTTTGATCCCGGAAAGTGAGTACCTAGGAGTAGCTCTATCATGTGATAAACACGATTTTTAAACATTGTGGAGCTATTGGAATTAATCTCGCAATGGTAAGGTAATCTTCTAATAAAGCTAAATTGCTAAAGAATTCGATTTGTACCCCAATTTTCACAGTTACGCTATGCTCTTCGTCCGATAATTTTAGAAATACGAAAACTTTGAATAAATGGATAAATCTTACGCTAATAACTTTATCTTTATCCAATAAGAGGAAAAATACTGCCACATCGTTTAAACAATTTATAATGGTGTAGTCAATATTTTAAACGAATTACAAATTGAAATGACGAAACCTGGAATTACCAAATACCAGAGAAATATTATAGAGGATTGTTTTTATTTATCTTTTCCCCTTTTATCCATTACAGGTGTCGGTCTTATTCTCTACAATATGTCTCAATTATTTTCTCTTACACTTCTTTACCACTGTTGCCTATCTTGTGCCATTTTTCTTAATTCTTTCCATTCTATGGAACCTTCCTTGGTCTTCCTGATTCATTTTTAATCTAGTATCTTCTTATCTGTATATATGACCCAACCAACCTACCTAATTGTCTCTCTTTTATTTCTGATTTTATTGGTTTAATATTGAGCTGTTGAGATGTTTTCTTACTTCTATATTTCGTATTTGTCTCTTCTTGTAATTCCCTCTATCTTTGTTATGTTTCACATTTCCATTGCGTTGGTTTTGCTGTTTTTACTCTCTGTGGTTACTCATGATTCACTATTATATAGCAGTGAATGTTTTACAATTCTTTGTAATTCTTCTGTTTTTATTGTTTTTTTAATCTCCTTTTCTCTAAGGTTATTTACTTTATTGCGTTGTATATCGTTCCTGCTTTGCCTAGTTTTTCATCTTTTTTTGATTCTATCTTCCCTGTTTCCTCTATTGTTGATCCCAGGTATTTGAACTGCTTAACCTGCTCTATCTGTTTTCCGTTTAACTCTATTTTGTGATTGCTCTCTTTTGATAATATTATCATTGTTTTGGTTTTGTTTATATTTATCTTTTCCAGCTCCTCTTTGTATATTTCCAAGTTTTTCTGCTATTGGTGTTATGTGGTCGGCAAACATTAATATTTGCATTTTTAATAGTTCCATATTTTTATACCCTATCTTTGTGTCCTCGGCTCCTTTTTTGCTATTTCTTATTCTTATTATTGATGATGTCATCTATACTTGGAGATTTTCCTAGTTTTATTTTCTTGATTGCTGCCTCCAGTTCTTCGATTGTTATTTCGTTGTTTCCTCAATTTGTTTCACCTTCTTCATCTTCATTATGGTCTGATTCGGTTCTTTCGCTAAAGTATTCTTTCCATCTTTCTAATATCTTCGTTACTTCTGTTATTATATTTCCGCTTTTGGCTTTTATACTTGATTGGCTTAGTGTTCTTTTATTCCTCATTTGTTTAATTGTACTGTAAAACATATTTTGGTTTTCTGTCAATGTTTGTTTCAGTTTCTTACTGAACTGATCCCAGAATTGTTTATGTTTATGTTAATTATTCTTTAGCTTACTATCCAAAAATAAAAAAAAAATACATATCAATATATACACAAAGAATATACGAAACATACAAAAATTTTGGATGGACGAAGCTGGGCGGAGTTCGTGCAGCAGCGACGATCTTCCACTCTAACCCTTGTTTGATTTTGTGTTCCACTATTTAATTTTAATTTTATATCTTCTGTAATCTTTCCTTGTTTTTCTCTTGTGCCATTTTCTCGCTGTGATGTTTGTGTTGCTTTCTTATTCGTACTCCCTCCATTAATTGTTATCTTTAGGTATCCTATTCTTGCTGTATTTCCTTTTGCTTTTTCTACTCTAGCTATTCCTCAATTTTTTGAACGATTTTTTCTTCACTATTTATGTATCTTGGACCCTCTTAGATTTCCTTTAGCTCTCATTATTTGTTGTTTTGTTTCCCATGTTCCAACTTCGACTCGTATTATTTGTTTTTCACCATGTAATGTGAAATTCTCGACTCCTTCCGTTGGTCTGCCTCTGCTGCTAAGCCTGTTATTATGATATTATTTTTTATTCATTTACTCTTCTTACTTTTTGTTTCTAAGTTGTCGATTCTTTTTTTAACATCTCTTGCTTTTCTAGCTCGCACTCTTCTCTATTAAAATGTCTTTCTTTAGTTTTCTGATCACTTCTTTTATCGAAGAGTCGATACGTGCCAAGAAGCGACGTAAGTATCATGAATTACTAATTACTAATCTTCTGAATTTTTGCCATTTCTCTCATTAAGTCTTTAAACATGCTCTTTAGTTCCTCCATTTCCACATCGTTCTTAGCTATATTTAGATTTGCCTTTTCCGTGAGTTTTGTCCTTGTTTCCACCTTCCTTTGTTTTATGCTTGTATCCTTTTGTTGTTACAATGTTTTATTTTACCACTTCTGTTCTTCTATCTTTTTCTATTCTCCATTGCTCATTTTGAAACCTTGGAATCCATTTGTTTATTTACTTCCCACGTTTTATATATTTTAACACTACTTATTTACTTTTTTATGGACTTTTGCATGTACGTGGTTCGCTGTTTTAGGTTCCTTTGAACTGAACAGGTCTGCAATACAGATTTAATAAAAACACCATGAATTTGTTCAATAAAATGTATTAAAATCCTTTAGTTAGTTGTTGAAAATTAAATAATAAATTTAAAAGTACCAAAACATTTCGTGAATCTACAACAGTGATTCTTACTAAGACTACAAAACAAATTAATTTGAAACAACTACTTCTCTGGCTAATACCTCGACAGACATTGAAAAAACAAAATTAATTTGCGTGTTACGAATAGTACAAATATCAAAGCAACACTAATTTGAATGAAATTAATTAATTATTTCTGTTGAATAAACTAATAAATGATAAATGTACTTTAGATTGTTTAAATATGACTATAATATGAGCTATATGTTATGCTTTGATAATTGTACTATTTGTAACACGCAAATATTTTTTTTTCAATGTCTGTCGAGGAATTAGCCAGAGAAGTAGTTGTTTCAAATTAATATGTTTTGTAGTCTTAGCAAGACTCACTGTTGTAGATTCACGAAATCTTTTCGTATTTTTAAATTTATTATAGAATTTGTTCAATTTTAACACAATAATACCTAGTGTTTTATTGACAACAAACTGGCGAAGATTTAGATGTCACTTTAAAATAGTTTTATTTAGTTACAAAAATCTGTTTCAAATTTTACAGAACATTTTATTATGTTTTTATATGTCCTATATTTATTTCGGGTGTGATATTATTTTGTTTTTATTTAAAACTAATAGATTTATATTTTATTATTATATAATAGTCCTTTTTATATAAATTATATTTTTTGATGTTGATTGCTTTGTATTTATGGAATAATTAAAATGACTAAGTTTTTTTTCTTTTTAAAATTATAGTAATATTTTTTTAGCTTTACATTTTTTTTTCATTCTGTTCTGTCTAATAAGAATTTCTTAAATCTATGCCTTCACTTTCTGCTCCTTCTCTGACTCCAATTATCCAAGTACTTCTTGATTTTCCTTTACGGTTTTGCCTATTGCAACTGACAAATGGCGCCGGCAATACAGTCGCTGATGAATGTTGCTAATGCGATGTCCTGCGATGGATGTCTTAAATGGTATCACAGATCGTGTTTGGATTTACATTTGCCTGCATGTGCCCTAAGTCGGAAAAAATCAATGAAAATAAATGAGCTTAACACTGTGGATATCATGGAAGGTAACTCACCAATGTGACAACCGAAATAAGCTATTTACACGACATAATTAAAATAAAAAATGAAAACTCACCAAGGAAGAACTAATTAAGTATCTCCACTCCTTGAATTTTAAAAACGTGACATGCGAAACAATAAAATCAAGACCTCCAGAAAAATATTCGTCGTTTAAAGTAGGAGTTCCATCAAGTCGATTTATTGAGCTGAGAACACCAGACATTTGCACCACCACAAAGCTAATAAATGGGATAATTACAACTGGAATCTTTCCCGATGCCCTTAAATTGGCTGAAATTATAGCAGTATATAAAAGTGGCAATGAACATGATGGAATCAATTATGAAAATAATTATGAAAAATCAAAAAATGAAGTTTTTTTTGCACAAGTCAATTTGGTTTCAGACCGGAGTTGTCAACATCAGAATAAAAACAAAAATAAATGTCTGAACTGTAAAAGGAAAACTGGTAGAAATTAATAGGTAATTAATTAAAAACACTTGGTTTGTTTCACTGGTAGAAATTATAATTCTAAATGGAAATATTTTGACAAAATAAAAGACACTGCCCATTTAAGCTCAAATTAATCAAAAACTGCCTTTACTTCTCTCCATGCACTTCCATATAAACGTATTTGACTTTTTCTGCTTTAATGACTCCTAATCCTCTAACCCTACCCATGATTCAGTAATTCCGACGTAATCTTTGTCCCTCGCCCAACTTTCTAACTCTTTATTCTACAAATTGTCCTCCAGCTTTTTCTTCAGACCTGCAATATTCCAAAATGACACTGCTATGCCCTACGTTCTCCTTTCTCTACGTTTCTCCCCCATATGTTCCCTTTTCTCTAATTCTTCAATGTGTTTTTTGGTCCTTCAACGTTCTTTATTAGTGTGTACGATCCTTTATCCCAAACCCACCATTCGTTTCCTGATCGCTTTTTTTGATAGAATAATACCTATAATATAATAACTGCAGCTCACAAAAAAAACAGACCATGGCTCAGTATCTTTACACACTTGCAAATACTAATAGATTTGCTAAAATTATACGCAGATGTCCAAAACCAGGACACAGTTTCCTTCCTTGTCGCCGCAACTTCGGATTGATAGAAAGGGAGAACAGGAAACGGGAAAGGATGGTGTGGCCAGAAGAAAATTTATAGTGGTTCCAGTTTTCCAAAATTAGATTTTGAACTTCAGTTTTTATTTCAGTGGGGCTAAATAGTACGTGTCAAACCAAATAAAACAAAAATTTGGTATATCTACTTATCGTGTAATGGAATAGACAGCAAAAGACGTGGTCAGTACCTTCGTTTTGCTCTTCAGAAACATGGCGTAATGTTGAGTTTACCTCCTTCTAGATTACTCCTCTACTCTGGACAGTTACCACTTAAGCGACACAAATACCTGCATGTGAAAGAACAAAATATGTGCCTTCTGACTCTATGTGTTTCTATGACCGACTGAAATGTTAAGGAGAGGAAGAACCAACTAAGTCAAAAGAATATAGCTTTTCCAGATGATTAGTTTATGTTTATGTATTACTTTTGACAACATTTTGCTAATAAGTCGCATTGAAATAATTTGTGTTTGCCATTTTTTACTCCTATGCAAAAAGGGGCAGCCCAAACGTTTTCTTTTTGATATTTCGATCGAACCAAATTTCCAAAAAGCTTAACCTTACATATGAATAAAATACGATATATAAATTAAAATAATTTACTTGAAAAAATTGCTACAATGAAGCTGTTTCCTTTTTGCACTGGTGTCTTCAATTGCTCTTAGTGAACGGATTATGAACGCATTTGAAAACACAAAAGGTATTTGTCATATCTATCATTGATTTGAGCAAAGCATTCGACTGTCCCACATGACTTGTTTATTGAAAAATTGTATGCTTATAATTTTTCCGAAATAGTATCAGTCTTATGAAAACGTATCTTACCAATAGTTACCAATAATTACCAATAAGTATTATTAGTGTACTTTCAAAATCCGAAAAAATAAACTATGGGTTCTTTTCTGTGTGCAGTTTGTTAGTGTCTTCTAAGATCTATCATCCTCTTATTTTGCCCTTCTTTTGTTTTTCTCCAATACCATATTATTCTTTCTTCCTTTCACGCCTCAAAGCACAATATTTGTATTGTAGTTGTACTGTTCTTGTATTACGTGTCCCGTTTTTAACTTGGTTGTAATTAAATACAATGCATATTTTCAATGCAATTATATTAATTCAAATAATTTGCACGTAGTATACAAACAATATAGGCAACCCAATATGTAGAAAAATGTTATTAGGTAAAAATGTATACTATAATATAGGCAACATAATAAACGAAAGAAAGTGAAATGTTAAATGTTAATAATTGAAATAATTCATCTAAATAATATGCTTTATTATTTAGATTAATTATTGCCAATATAATAAATTTGCTACTGTAAAAAGACGAGGTTTATAAAAGGGTTGTTATTTAATTATATAACTATATAAAATTAGACTAGTAAAATATATAATAATTTAGAGAATCAAAATATTATTATAATTCTTAAAATACATCAATACTTGTGAATTACATTAATTTAGTAAATGTTATATAAATTTAATTATGCATTTAAGTAAGTAATGCACTGATTTTTCTAATTAACAAATCATCGACTATTACGGAACTGCCAACCGCCAGAAATAAAAGTAACAATATGAATATTTAATTACGAATATTATGTAACTTTCCTTTTATAAGCAAATATACGTTTTGAATATATTTTCTAATCTATCATTAAATTTGTTCATATCTCTACTATACCAAAAAACTTATATTGAAATAAAATAAATTATGTAAGGAGTAGAGAACTAGTTTTGAAGAATAGCGAAACCTTCAAACTTCAATATACTTCACTATCATATACCGAATTTCCGCATCTGTTTAATTTTAGAATATATATTCAAAAGTATAGATAAGACCGAACATTGCATAATTTTTGTAGTTGCTTCAAGGAAAATGATTAAATACTTTAGCCGTTTTCAGGACAAATTTGTTATAATAGTGTTTGTATTATTAAATCTGTTTCTATTCAAAGTTTTTTATTATAACATTGATAATAGATTGCTATTGGAATTTAGTCTTAGTTATTTTCCAGAAAACTGATATCAGTACTGAATGAATGAATCAAGATGTGCTGATTATGAAACTAATCTAATAACTACCCTAACAAAGGAATTGCACCTTGTGCAATGTATGTAGGCTCAATATCCCACCACCGATGACCACTAGGATGACCCTAATAAGGTGTAAACTACTTTGGCATCATCCTGGGGTGAGAAGGTGGCTTACTATTAATACTGCTCGGCCCAGTATAATCGGCAATATGGGTTTCCCTTCAATAAAGTCATTATTAGAACCTTATTCCTTATTCCTCCCTTGAACAAACTCTTTGGTCAAATTTGTAGTACTGTAGTATTGTGGCTTAGGGCTAACGATCTAGGTCTGTTTATTTAATAATCATCTGGCCTAACATATCGCACTTGTTGTTGTCAGTGGTAAGGTCTCGTAGGTAAAAAGTCTAGAGGATATTGATTTCAAACCACAGAAAAACAAATACAAATGAAGTCGTGGCTAAATGGAAGCTTAGTCTGATTTATGCGGACTCTGGATTCCAAGCGACCCCGTTTAAATAACCTAAATATGTCATAATGGACCTTAGGTAAACCCTAAAGGCAAAAAGCCTCGACAAAGCTTTAGTAAAAGTCAAAAAAGGTCAAACATACAATAAGTTTAATATGGATAGGACACTTTATTGGAACGCACACCTAGAAAAAACAATTTGCAAAACTACAGCGGCACTAGTGTGATGCCGCAGACTTTTTGGCAGATCATCGGGTTTGAAACCCAAAATTGTTGTACATTATGGTAGTAAGACCTATTATTACATAAGACTCACTAGTATTTTTGTCAAGACTAGATAAGCAAGTGTCTTGGTACAGGACATAAATTCGGGCACTCAGAAATTCTGTACCTGATTAAACCAGGATTTATACAAATACTTTCAGACATTTATCGCATCAAAAACTGTAATCTGATATACTGAGCATAAAAAGCGAAAGTCTTACACGCTAGAAAAAATGCTACAAAAAGACACACAGTCCTGCTACCCTTAAAAAGCGTACAATTCAATTCCAAAACTGCTTGGAACTATAAAAAAGCACTTTGGTTCAGTGACCAAGGGTAATGAGCTGACTCTAATGTGGATACTAGGTCACACAAGTGAAGGAGCTGTGACTACCGTGATCGGACCAAAGCCTACATGTGGACAAAATCACAAGGCCATGGTCTAAGAGTGGGAATAAGTGCAAAACAGGGCACTGAATAGATTCAAATTTTAATTAGAACTGAATATATTCACCTGGTAAAAGGGTATTTAAAGAATTTAAAGAAATTTTTCCTTGCGACTTTCTAAAAGCAAGATAAGACTGGTCACGGGTCTGCTTAAAGGTCATTACTCAGTGAAGTTCACAGGATAAGTGAACAACATCACTTGTAGACTATGTGGATTAGTAGAGGAAACGGCCGAGCACATCCTATTTGTGTGTGTAGCAATGGTTACCACCACACTAGCCCTAACTGTGGAAATGGCGTTAACGCCAGAATGGAGCAAGGAAATTAACTTCCTAGAAACTTGAACTCCTGGTTCAACATTTCCACAATACATCTTCTAGAATGTTTTAATTTATCAGATCTTCTACAATGCTTCAAGAATTTTCTTGGAGGTTTCTAAACAATTCTATGATTATTGTAATATATTTCCAGCAATGGAATTTTTAAAAGTTTTATTTTGGTTTTTACGATTATTCATTATACATATTCAAAATAATTAAAACAATTCTTTTAAAATATTGAAACTATTCTTCTAAGAATATAGAATTTTGCAGAAACTTTTCAAGAAGTTTATTTTTGAATTTTCAAAATTTCAAATTCTGTTCTTTGAGAATCATTTATCATCTTTTGCTTTCGTCCCTCGGAAATGTTTAATCCTTTCTCATTTATATTAACCGAATCGTTTAGCATCTCTTCTTCTAAATTTTTTAAATTGTCTATTCCAAATTCTAAATTGTCAAACATTTTAGAGTTTATCAGCATTTCTTTTTCTATTTTTTCAGTCCATTCCTCAAAATTTCTCACTCTGTCCGAGTTTGCAGATTGTTCTCTTATAGATTTTTGGAATTTACCTTAATACTTCTAGAATTCCTTTTTCGAATTAGTGGAATGTTTTGACATTATATCTACCAGGTTTTTACAATATTTCAGCATTTCTTTCATGTATCGAACATTTATTGATAACATGTTTAGAGAATTTCCTCTTCCAGACTAATAATAATTTTTCAATTTTTGTCTCAAATATCAAGGATATTGTTAGAGAGTTCTATAATTTCGCAGTACGTGATTTTTATTTTTTTAATTCAAATTAAAAATAAGTAAATTGACCTATTATTTCATAAAGTTTCACCAAGAGATAAGTGAGAAAGTTATTCAAGAAATATCTTCAAAATTAATTTTAGATTATATTGGAAAAGTCAGTCGCTTGTAAATAAATCCTACAGCATTCGTATCGAATCGATAGCTGACTCAAAACATTAAAAAAAAACTAAGAAGTGGGAAACTAAAACAAAAACTCCAGAATATTTAATTCTTTTTTATTAAAGACCTTCACCTATACTCTGCAAATACCTTCAGGAATTAAATCTATAGGGCTATTTGGAATGGCAAGGTTTTATCATAGAGTGACCGAACATTAAGATATGAAAAATTTAAAAATATTACCTTGGGCTCTGAAGTTTCTTTGAAATTATAAATTTGACATTGACGAATGGAAATAAAATAACTAATTTATAGTATGTATTAACTAAATATATACCAAAATGTGTAAATAACTTTGATATATATGCATACATTTCTAACAAGCAACTTATTCTTCTTGTTTTACACAATCTTTTGTATGAAGTGTCTTATTATTACCTAAATGATTAGATTATAAAGCATACCATTGGCTTTGTATTATAAACAAATTAATATTTTCCAGTCAAATAAATAAATAAATCAATTCTTGATTAGTTTTAACTTCTTTCAATTCCAATTATTACTTAGGTTGTTTACAATTGGCAGATGGGAATTTTTGAATTTATTTAATTTCTAGAAAATAAAATTATAATTTTCATTATAGTTCACGTTGCTAAATTTTGAAAATCCTTGACAATTTAATAATTTACATATTATATTTCCTGACAAACAAACACCGTTGAATTATATTTACAAATTACGAATTACTACCGAAAAGCAATTTCTGTATAGACAAATGGGAGCGAATTATATTTGCAAATGAGCAAAAATTGACAATAATTATTGATAAGGCTATAATAATTATTTTTGTTTTCAGTAAATTTTACTTTATTGGACACTATAAATTTAATGGCTAGATTATCTAAATGTTGAAGATAATATTTTTAAATAAAAGCAGTCTCATTTTCCGCTTGTATTACAGTCAGATATAACAATGAAGGTCCTATGGGGTGTTATAATTCTGTTGCATGTCGTTTGGGGTGCATATTCACAAGGTATGTATGCGTAATATTGCAGTTTTTATATGATGTTGAGGGATGTAAATTCGGTTGCCTATAATGGGTCATAAAAAAACATCAAGTTTATAAATCTCAAATTTAAGTCGTGCAAAAAAATATAGTAAAATCTTCAAAAGTCAGATATCAGATAAAAAAACTAATTGTTGTCGTTTTTTTTTTTAATAAAATTTAAGTGAAGCTTACTACTATTTTCATTATTACTACTACTACTACTGTGATAATTATTCTAACAATATTACGAATGTTTGGATTTAGAGATTGTCACTGTTATGGTATGATACTTGCGTTACATGAATGCAGGGGGAAGCATGTGCTAGTAACACAAGTAAACAAACTACTATGTCAGAACTGTTTGGAATTGTATATTCAAAATCAGTTCGTATAAATATTGCTTGGAATCTACCAGCCATGCAACAAGCATTAATTTGATAACCGTATTTTCGCTTCTAAAGTTGTGATTGAAAACTCTTTACCCATTATTCCATTGGAAATAAATTATCAAGAAAAAAGAATTGGCATCAAAAATTTAAAAGAAGAAAAGCCACTGGTTTTGTTTTACTTGTGTAGAAGATCGGACGGAAAACATGATTCAATGCTTGAAATGAAAATCTTGAGTATACGATATTTGCGCTGGATTGAATAAGTGAACAAAGCGATTTGTATGTAATGATTGTACTTATTAAATGCATCTGTAAACATATGAATAATAATTACATTTTAATTATTATCTTTGTTTAATAGATCTCTCAGGTACGACTTTGGATATATGTGGTACGACTTAGAATATAGGTGGTACGACTTAAGAAACAAGTTGACTTAGTTGAACTGATGTAAGTTTTTAAAGATTTAGTTTTTTACGTGAAAACATATACAGATTTTCTATTTTCGTTATAACACATACTACCAATATTAACAAAGGTCTGAATAACACATTTAATTTATATTTATTTACTAAATCCTAAGTTTTATACAGTTCTTTTCTTAGGGGGTTCGACTTAAGCAACCCCAGCCTACACACAAGTTGAGTCGTCCAAAAATCGCAAAGTCACTTGTGAAGTGCTGTTTCAACGCCACGAAATAAAATCATTTTTACGTCAAATTGTGACAGGTGACGAAAATTGGATTTATATTGAAAATCCGAAGCGGAAAAAAATCGTGGCTTTCACTTGGCAAAGCCGGTCCTTCAACACCAAGGCCAAATCGCTTCGGCAAAAAGACCATGCTCTGTGCTGGTTTGACCAGAGCGGTATTATGTATTATGAACTCTTGAATTGAATTAATCCAAAGACGACCGGAATGGGCCAAAAGACATGGCAAAGTAATTTTGTTACACTACAATGCGCAGTCTCATATAGAAAAACCAGTGAAAGAAACTTTTAAATCGCTTGGATGGGACATTAAAAAAATTACTTGTATGCTTACAGGTTGGAGGGTTGGAGGCCACCCACCTACCCTACATAAAATTTTTACTTTAATCACAATCAGTATTTTTTGTATACAAAATTACAACAACATTCCGGGTGTGGATTATAACCCATAAAAACAGTGTTTTATTTTAAATTTAAATATGTATATAACAATGTTTATTAAACCCTTAATATTAGGAAAATAAATCATAAAATTATTTAGTAAACATGATGCGAATGTTTTGTATTGCCTCATTACCACAGTTAACTATTTTTCTGTCAAATGGACTTAAAGAGATAAGTAATCACGTTCTATTTAAGTTCGTACAAGCATTTCCAAAAACCCGTTTTGTTTTTGACTTTTTTTACCACTTCTATTGACATCTTGCCTAGATAATTATCTTTAGCTATCCAATTAATTGATTGGATTGATCAGGCGATATCTGATGTAGGTTTATAAAGATCGAATTGATGGAGTTTATATCGACTTTTCTGCTCTTTATTTGTTTTAAGAAGAATTTATCATCCACTTATTGATTTTTGTCCTGTGGTTCATGATGCTTTGGCTGCACCTAGATGTTCCTGTCCTAGCTTCTAAAGCGATCGAGATTATTTACAGTTTAAGCAGCCTCATACCACCTGGTATTTGTATCCTTTGGAATCTTAAGCAAACAAACATTGTGTTATTCTTATGTTGCTAAACATGTATTTTAGCATCATTGTCTTCTTTTAGATGACCTCAACATCCTATTACCAGGAGTCATGTTCTGAGAAAAATGCACCATCGTATCGTCTTGACCCTTTGTTTAGGAAACCTAGTTACCTTAGAGTTGGTTATTTTGGTTTTTAAGGGATCCATATATTGTGGTTTTTGTTGATGTTACGTGACCCTGTAAATTTCACCCGCCACAAAGAAACAACTTAGTGAACCTTCTTCTCTCCAAGTTCATCCAAGCATTTTCGAAAGCTGGCTTATACTTTTCTAACCACTTTCTCAAATATCTTGCCTTGAGAATTGGCCGAATCTATCAAAATAACATTACCTGTTTTCTCTTTATACGTTTTAAGGAATTTCTATTTAAACTGATGATGTTTTTAGAGTTTCCTTTCTTGGATTTGTCTCTACTCTTTACCTGTATAAGGAAAATTTGTGGACGATAGCTTAGGTCTATGTTGCTTATTTTTGTCTTATATCAGTGGTTGCTTTTTGCAAGCGGCTGGTACTAGATTTCACTGTTACTAGTTTTATACATCCAAATATTTCCACCTAGATCTGTTTTTAGCACTTGTAGTAGCATCCAAAATTGTATTTATTACGGAAGAGGATATGAACTAATCTCTGTAGAGATCCTTTTTCACCTCCCTATTGAAGCTGATATTCTATATTGCTAAGGTCTCGTCCTGAGAACAAGTTTTGGGTCATTCTTTTCAGTTATCCCAAAAAGTTAACTCTGCAAAAATTACAGCTGTCAAGGGGTAGATAGAAACCTTTTGGTATATCACTGCATAAAGTAGATCCTACCTTGCCACAATTTCGTACTAAGGAAGGGTTTTAGTTGATACTTTGAGTTATTCACAATTATCATTTGCAAAATTGATCACTTCTGGTTTCTCACTTTCCACAGAGCTCAAAAAATAATAGAGTCTTAGCTACTAAAAAAGATATAGATAAACACCTTCCGTTGTGTATCTGCATAGGTTGTGGGTGTTACTTTTGAGTTGTCTGTAATGATTATTTGCAAACATTCTCCTATGTGAAACCTCCTCTCTTGTATCTCTGCTGAAGTTGGTGTTCTACTTTACTAAGTTGAGAATATGTTTTGGATGTTAGTTTTAAGTTATCTATAATAGTTATGAGCCAACTCTGCCATCCCTCTACGTAAAAAATTGAACGCCACATTAAAAGCTCTGCTGACTTTAGTGCGACGTCCTAAGTTGAAGCTTCATCCTGAGTATAGGTTTTGGGTAATAGTTTTGAGTTATACTTAATTGTTAACTGCAACCTTTTTACTCGTACAACCTTCCTATAGTCAATCATCAAAGTTCTCCTAAGTCATTTATAGATAATTTTCTATCTACTGTGTATACATTCACTATCCTATCAGAAGAATTCACTAAGCCGTGTCTCTAAAGAAATTCAATAAAAATTAGGGCCATTGAAAGAATTTTGTAGATAATTTTGAATTTTGTGCCGCCCATATAGTAAAAGTCCTGACTAAAACAATTCTTTGCTGCTCGCAAAACAGCTTCAAGATTACCTCATCCTCAAAACCTCGTCGCTTCGAAGAAACCTATGGTAATTTTGTATTTCTGCTAAATCTGGTGTTCTACACCAATAAGTTTTAAATGCTAGTTTTGAGTTATCTATTAAACTTACTAGCCAACTCGATCACTCCTGTCTCTCCACCTTCTACGGAGTTAAAAAAAATAATTTGGATTAAAGCAGCAGAAATTTCAAGAGACGTATACATAAGGATTTTCTGCTATGTCTTTATTTATTTATTCATTTTTACTTTACAATATCCTGTTAAAATAAGGTAAAGAAAATTAAGATATGTACATTAAAAATAACAACAATTTAGGTCACGCGACTTGCGAGCAGAGTTCACCACATGGCGAAGAACATATGTTCTTCCTCTCAAGACCCTTCATATGGTGAAATTCATTCTCAGCAAAGTATATTTTACCATTTAGATAATATATTGGCCATTACTGGCATATTTATGTCAATTTTACAGTGAACAATTTTAATTATTTTAATTATAATATATAGTTTATACGTTTCCTAAAACTCGCCTTAAAAATTAGATTCTAGTGTTAGTTTTGAGTTTTTGATACTTAATATCTACAAACTTAAACACTTCTGACAGATTTTAAAGAAACGCAAACTTTCCACTGCAATGGCTACAGTTGCCAAGAGAAATATAGATCAAAATATTCTCTTGTCTCTCTCTAAAAAGGTACTGTTTCTCTCTCTTAAGAACTTATCCTCAGAATAGACTTAGGGTATTAGTGTTGAAATGTTGATTGATGAGTTCTTTCGTACAGCTATTTTTTTACACAAAGTTAAAATAAACTGTGGAAAAAGTGATTACAAGCTATTTTCTATTATCTACAGTTTTGAGTTTTCTATAATGGTTATTTGCAAAAAGTATTACCTTTCATCTGTATAGAAGACTTTTTATTGTATTACTATTGTACACTATCCTAAGTTGAGGCTATGTTTTGGATGCTAGTTTTAAGTACAGTCAACTGTATCACTCATGTTTTTTCACCATCTACGGAGTCCAAAAAAAATACTTAGACGAAACATTAAAAGCAGCAGAGTTACCAAGAGACATATAAATAGAGACTTTCTCTTATGTTCTTGCTATAACTAGTTTCTACTTTGCTAACATTCGTCCTGTGAATAAGATTTTAGTGTTGGTTTTGTGTTATCTGCAAACTTAATTACTTCTGATAGATTCAGACCACAAGTGCCATAGCTATCAAGAGAGATATAGGTAGAAATCGTTTCTTTCGTTTTGGTTTTATTTTACCTTCTTAACTCTCGTTTTAAAGAGAGATCTCTTGGGTATTAGTTTTAGTTATATGCAAAAATTATCACTCTTAGGTCGCCTCAGTAGAAAGATCTCAAAATACGATACATCACTGCAAGCGATGTTACTACCAAAAAACGTATAAATTTTGTTGTGTCTACACAATTTTAACTCCATCTTTTCTATAGTTTATAGAGAATTTTGCAAAAAAAGAGATTCGATCAAAATTGTAAGAATTTGTTTTGTTGTTTCAGAATTTTCTCTTCTAATTTGCGATACTTTTAATTGAAGGTTCTAGAAGTTTTTTCTTTCTGATTTTTTTTTATTTTTCCTGATAATATTCGTCCTGTTTCGTAGATTTTTTTCATTCATTCGAGAATTTTCCTCTGATGCTTTTCTTTTAGAAATTGATTTTCTACAGACTGGCATTTTCTCTTTCAAATTTTTAGAATAATGCAAGATTTTTTCACTTTTTGTTCTGCAAGTTTTCATCTATTTTCTAAGAAAATTCTTGAAAATTGTAAAAAAATTCATCAATGATTATTGAACGTTTTAAAAATGTTTCTTTATATTTATTTCTAACATATTTTATCCATTTTTGGTTTATCTTTCGAAAGTTTTTGTTTAATTGGTTTAGTAATTTGCAAACATTCTTCTTTCCAATTAAGTGGATTTTCATCAGCAGTTTTCAGGAGATTTACAAATTTTTTTCTTCTAAATTTTTAAATGTTTCAGGCAGTTTCAGTAAATAATCTTTTATTTTATAGAATTTTTAGAGATTTGTCCCACTTACAAAAAATTTCTCTGTAGGTTCTTTTTTTTAGAATTACCTCCTCGAGATGTTTAAAATTGCAATAGTATTGCAAGTTTTTTACCTTTTTTGGGAATTTTCAAAAAAAAATGTAAAAATTGCAAGGATTTTATTAAAAGTTTAAGATTTTTAGCCAATTTTTGTAATTTTTTTTATAGCATTTAATTATTTAGTTTAGAGAAATATTATATTTTGTTTAATTGGAATTTTCAGAAATTTCTTTTTTAAATTGCGAAAGGACCTTTTCTTTTTTAGAAATTTCTAGCAATATTTTTTTCCAGTTACTCTTATTCCAGTTTGTTAGAATTGTCATTCAACTTTTTAATATTCCAGGTCTTTTCTTTTAGATTTTGTAAAGTTTTTATGCAGATTTTTGTGTAAAATTTTGTCGTTGTTGTTATTTGTTTAGATTTTCCAAAAATAGATTTCTTCAGAATTGTAGAAAAAATTTGTTTCAGAATTGTGACACTTTTTTATCAAAAGTTGTTGAATTTTATTTTCCTGGATCCTAGGTTTTTTTTTCTTATTCTTGAATTTCCAAGAATTTTTTTTGTATTTTCTAAAAATATATTTCTTCAAAATTATAAGAATTTGCTATTTTGTTTTAAAATCTTCTCTTCTAAATCGCGATAATTTTTATAAAAGATTATAGAATCTTTTCCTGATATTATTCATCCTGCTTCCTAGATTTTTTCATTTACTTAGCCTTGAATTTTCCAAAAAAACAAATTTTGATTTTCCAAAAACATATTTCTTTAAAATTGCAAGAATTTATTTCAGAATTTTCTCTCTAAATTGCGATACTTTTTTATCACTGTTTGTAGAATTTATGTTTTCTGATATTATTTAATCCTGTTTATTAGATTTTTCATTTACTTTTAATTTTCCTAGAACTTTTATAGGATTTTCCAAAAATAGTTTTCTTCAAAATTGTAAGAATTTGATTTTTTGTTTTGGAATATTTTCTCCTAAATTCCAAAAATCTTTTATATACTTTTGAATTTTTCAAAACTAAATTTCTTCAAAATTATAAGACTGTTAACGGTGGAGGCTTCTACTTCGTTATACATTATTCTTCACAAATAAAAAACTTTTTAACTTGGTTTGTATAACGCTGACTTTATTTAGTGACTATAGTTTCGACAATTTCAACTTGTCATTATCAAACTAGAAGTCTTCTTCTAGTTTGATAATGACAGGTTGAAATTGTCGAAACTATAGTCACTAAATAAAGTCAGTGTTATAAAAACCAAGTTAAAAAGTTTTTTATTTGTGAAAATTATTAGAATTTGTTTCTTTTGTTTCAGAATTATTTTTACTAATTTGCGATATTTTTTGTCACAGGTGGTAGAATTTTCTTTCACTTATATAATTCATCCTATTTCCTACATTTTTCATTTATTCATGAATTCTCCAAGAATTTTTATATGATTTTCCAAAAATAGATTTCTTCAAAATTATAAAATAATATATTTTTGTTTTAGAATTTCTTCTTCTAGATTGCTATAATTTTAGCCAAAAGTTATAGAGTTTTTTCTGATATTATCCATCACATTTCATTTATCCTTGAGTTTTCCAAGAATTTTTTTGGAATTTCCTTCAGAATTGTAAAAATTTGTTTACTTTTGTTTTAGAACTTTCTCTGATAAATTGCAATACTTTTCGTAAAAAAAATGTAGAATTTTCATCCTGTTTCTTAGATTTTTTCATTTATGTTTGAATTTTCTAAGAATTTTACTTGGATTTTCAAAAATAGATTTCTTCAAAATCGCAAGAAATTGTTTTTTTTTTGTTTAAAAATTTTCTCTTTTAAATTCCGATACTTTTCGTTAAAATTGTAAAATTATTCATAGTTTCCTAGATTTTGTGATTTATTCCTGAATTTTCTAAGAATTTTTAGGATTTTCCAAAAATAGATTTCTTCAAAATTATAAGAATTTGTTTCTTTTATTTTAGAATTTTCTCTTCTAAATTGCGATACTTTTTTTTGTCAAAGATTGTAGATTTTTTGTTCTTTCCTGATATTATCCATCCGGTTTTTCATTTATTCTTGAATTTTCCAACAATTTTTTTTAAGTTGTTCCAAATATAGATTTTTTCAAGATTGTAAGAATTTGTTTTTTTTTTGTTTTACAATTTTCTCTTCTAAATTGTAATTCTTTTTGTCAAAGGTTGTAGATTTTTTTCTGATACTATACAATTGTTTAATGGCCTTCTACTTAAATAAAAAGAGTAATTGATTTTGTGATTGTCTATGTATATTCGTATAGTTTCCTGCATATCCAAAACTAATTACTTTTTCAGTAGCATCCTGTAAAAGACCTTGCAACAGCAATACGACGCCGATGACTTGCATTTACTACCTAGTTGCCGATTATTACTACGCAAACCAAACAGACTGCCTGGGGTGTTCCACTGGGGTGGAAGATGATTGCAAACGGCAGTATTGTATACCAGGAGATGGTACCTTCAGAATGGTGAAGGCTTTCAATTACACAATTCCTGGACCAACCATTGAAGTCAGTAAACAAACAAGTTATATATACTTATAGATGATTAAATAATTATTTTTAGGTTTGCGAACACGACACGTTAATAGTATATGTGAAAAATCAGTTGGGAACAGAAACTACGTCCGTTCACTGGCATGGCATGCATCAAATTGGAACACCGGATATGGATGGAGTTCCTATGGTCACTCAACGACCAATCGGACCTAATGAATTGTATGCTTATAAATTTAAGGCTTGTCCGGCAGGAACGCATTTCTATCATTCACATTCAGGTAAAGTTAATAATAAGTTAAATATTAAAGTGCCATCCATAATCTGTACTATAATTCCCTGTTGTTGGCGTAAAACAATAATTCAATTAAATATTAAATGAAATTTATTGCGTTATTTTTAGGATCTCAAAGGGCTGACGGTTTATTCGGAAAGTTAATTGTGAGGGAGTACAGTTTTCCGAATATAGTTTCATATGATAGGGACATCCACTCCATGGCTCTACTCGAATGGTTCCCGATGCTGTCCGATGATGTCACTATGAGATACCAACGCGACGCCAGGTTTTATGATGAAGAGCCTCCAAAAACTCTTCTTGTTGATAGTCAAGCGCATAGTACTCCAGATAGGGTACCACCAACCAAATATACTGTTCAAAAAGTAGGTATTTTAAATATTGGTATTATTATTATTAGTTTCTGCTCCATATAAATTGGATAACTATTAATCTACCTACGTAGCATTGTTAAAATTTAAAAACATTAATGAGAAAATGTATCTCTTTAAGCATTACAGTTAAGTAATTTGTTTTATTTTCAGGGACTCAGATACAGATTCAGGGTTATACATGCAGGTAATATAGTTTGCCCAATGGAAATATCAATTGATGGTCACACTCTATTGGTATTTAACTCAGACGGGCATTATTTCCAACCAGTTGAAGGTAATTGTATAATAGCCTTTATATTCATATGCAAGTAAAATATTTCTTTCGCAGTTGACAGTCTTGTGATAACAAACGGGGAACGCTATGATTTCGTTCTAAACGCGGATCAAGAAATCGGCCAATATACTATTAGAATAAAAACGTTTTCAATTTGTAACACGAGAGGTTTTGCTGTTTTACATTATGAGAATGCACAGGATACACCAATTGATTACGATTTTGTTCCAACACTAGATAGGGTAAGTTGAGGTTGAAGTTAATGAAAATGATGGTAGTAACCGTTACTATGTGGTAGATCATTTTAAAAGAAGGTTGAAGTGTTTATTTACAATGCTTTTGATCACAATTCAGATGATGAAGCCTAACCAACTTAACTGTTTAATTATAGTATAAATTATCTATTATTTATAATTCCAGAGGTTAAATTGTGTTTTTGAACGTACACCAGGATGCATCTACTATCCCCAACTTCAACACGTCCCGCGCGGAGTCGACACTAGGGATACTGCCTCTTCATCCTATATGGTGCCACTTTACTTTGACCAATATCCAAGGGCCCATGAAAGATTCCAGGGAACCATCGTCGCACCTGAGCTATTCACGCCATTTATTAATAAGATCGGATTCATCCCACCACCGAGGACTCTTCTGTGCCACGGCCCACAGCCAACTTGTAATATGGATACTGCGACAGAGTTCGAGCAGTGTACTCATTTAGTTCAGGTATGTCACTTTTAAATTACATGCAGGTGAAACTAAATATTAATAAATATTAAATTGAGAAAGGAGTATCAAAATTTCTCTTCAAAGCACTCAAACTGCAACATAAAGGGGAATCTCAGTCTCAGTAGTGCGGCTGAATATTTCACTTGTTTTCAAATGCGTGAAACATTTTTTTACGTAATTGTGATTAAAATAATCTACCAGAACGATTTGATTTTAGTGTATAGATCAGGCAGATTTTCCCCTTGCAAACTCAAATTTAGTTCGTTCATATATTTTGTCACATCCACAGCCATTCGCTATTTTGTAATTGAGTAAGAGGGCGATGATGTGCATTCAAAAAAAGTTCAAAAAGCGCTGCAGGACCTTGCCGTAACTAAGCAAACGTACGGCAGTATGATATCATTGAGAGAATCCGATGAAATTAACCCTATAAAATATCACCAGTTCTAAGACGCCGTCGTATGTAGGCCCGATGACGAAACCCTGCGGGATACCTCCCTTCACCTTCCAGATCTTCGGATTGGAATCGATCGATACTTTTTCTTGGCGTGGTAAAATCCCCTACAATGATTTGAGCTTCCGAGAACTCAATTGCTTATAATTGATATGACTTCTTCTTAACCAGAAGTCTTTTTACGTAAAGGGCTATTTTTGAATCTTTACGTTCTCTTCTGTTTACTCGGTTAATATTGGTTTCCACGAGTAGCTAAGGGAGTATTTTGCTTACAGCAGGTTACAATTGCTCGGTATCTAGATTTTGGATATAGTCGGCAAAATGATATGGTCAATAATTTTCACCTTCAATAAACCCGCGGATTTGTCGGTGATTCAGCCCAGTGGATCTGATGAAATTAACAACTAATATGACTAGTTTTAGAGCTTCAGACATATCCAAACATTTTCCGCATAAGGACTGTTGATGAATTATACAATGTAAGACTAATGGTTTTGAACCACAATCATTTTCTACTGTCTTTGATACAAGTGCAACCACTCCTTTATTTTTACCACACATGCTTTTGCCTCCATCAGTTGTTATGGATTTCGAGTTTTTCCATTGTAAGTTTTTTTTATTAATGTCATTGTCAACTTCCTTAAAAATATCTTCCCCAGTAGTCGTGCCGTAAATAGTATCAATATCAAGAAGTTCTTCATAAACTTCATTGCTTTTATTTACTACTCGAATAAAAATCAACACATCCGTTGACTCATCCATGGCCAGAGAAACCACTCAAAAAGTTGATTTTTGTCAGACAGTTGAGATGATATATTTTCTGTGTTGTCTTGTACCCTCCGACCCACGTTGTTTGCTGATAGACAGTTTAAAATAAATTTACCTTTTCGGAGCATAATTCTTCCTCTACTGCAATTACGCATTCTTTGATCATTTTTCTACGTTTTGCGATTTCAAGAGCCACATGAAAGCTGACACAAGCGTAGCCTATTGATCAGTATTTACTTTCGGAAACAAAGATTGCTGCAATTTTAATTCGCGCTTCAAAGCTTCAAATTTTTCTATCCATACACTTCCTGTATATTTTGAGTAAGTTTGAAAATGTTTCATAATGACGTTTAACGTTATATACAACCACAACACCCTATTACTGGACTTAATCACGAAATTTTGGGTTCCAGTGGTTGCATTCACTATCTATTTTTCTCTTCTTTTCCATACTAATAAATCACACAAAAACATTACAAGTTAAATCAAAATACAGTTACGTACCGGCGTTGGTCGGATAGGTCTTTTTAACGGGGTTACACACTACTTTATTTCACAATAGGTACAGATCCGCTTCCTTGACATTCTCTAGGTAGACTGAGTCGCTTTTTTTGTTTTTTTTTGTTAGAGGAGGGGAAATCGTACATGGACACCCTTATATTATTGTAGGGTCGGACTTTTACTGACTAAAACCTTTCTTCCACGATCGCTGTTGTGACTATACCTGGACCTAAAGATCTTTTCTAGTCGGGACTAGAATAGATCGATAGATCGCAAAAAGTTGGGGATCCGGACGTCCTATGTGGCACTCTTCTCGAAAGGAACAGTGACTCGGGTCGGATTAGACTAAATCACGGTCACGCCGCTAGCTTTTTATACTTCAATTACTGCGATCTCGAAGTGAGTTTAATATACCAGAACCTTCTCGAACCAATGAGGTTATTCACGAATGTTTAAATGTTACTGCGTTTTTGAAATTACAACTAGAGCCATCTGTTAACTATAAAAGATATTATAGACCTATTTCCACTTTTGACCACTAGATGTCGTCAAATGTGAAGGTCATATCAATAACCACAATAGTAATTGTAGTAATTGAACCAGCGAATTTAGAAATTATAGATAATGGCAGAAAAATTAAAACGATTTTGGCTTTTGGAGCTTACTGGAGTAAACAGTATGGCCTTAAGGCTGGAAAGTTTGGACACCTGCCCTAGAGGAAGAAATCCGGTCTTTAATATTCCTGTTCTTACATATGCCTACAATTCACTGTGTTGGTGTCAGGGTTCATAGAAAGCCCTCTTGAATTATACCAATTGTATGTGTGCTCCCACTTCCAGTATTGCCATTATTGTTGTCTATTCACCGGCCATGCTTTATATATTTATGCGGCGGGCTCAGGTGCTTAAAAAAGTTCTGCGCCGCTATCATCATGGGACTTGTTCTTGGTGGTCGACCGATCGATTGGTCTACAAGACAGGGACACCAGTAGTATCGTTACACTATTCACCTGGTGCCCTCCTTCTTCTCCTTTCCATCTCCGCCATATCATTCATCTTCGTTCTCATAATCTTTATTCTCCTCCTCGCTTGCGATT
Organism: Ontholestes murinus; assembly: GCA_963969525.1. Taxonomy (NCBI): domain Eukaryota; kingdom Metazoa; phylum Arthropoda; class Insecta; order Coleoptera; family Staphylinidae; genus Ontholestes; species Ontholestes murinus. Next base: position 41,176,082 of record OZ018397.1, on the reverse strand, counting down.
CCCACCTCATCCAATCTAACCCAGCTGCCTCAGAGAGAAACGCGTCTTTCCTTTCCAGAATTTCTCTGGCCGCACTCAACGGGTTTGTTTCTATTATGACCCCAGGTACTTGCTGCCCACTGCCAAGTCGTTGCCCAAGATCTCGATGTTATTGTCTAACCTTCTTCTCTTATACGACAGTTCTTCTGATCGCATTCCTCGCCAGCTTTGCGATTTCTGCGATTTCTCTGCTTCCGATGACTATCATGCTGTCATCGGACTTGCCGATGACATCCATCCCGTACGGTATCGCCAATTCCAAGACGTCGTGGTATGTAGGGCTGAGGATGGAACCCTGGGGGACATCTCCCTTCACTTCCCAGTTCTTCGGAACGCCGTGCTCCCCTCGAATTAAATCGAACGCTCATGCAGGTCTTTGCAATGATAGCCACTAGTTAATCTAGGGCCCTTTCCCTTTTGCCTTCATTATGGTTGCAGAGTATTGAGTTGAAGGCGTTCTTCACGTCCACGGTTTATGTCTGCTTATATTCTTGGTTAACCGTGTCCATGTACGAAGCGCTAACATCAGAACTAGATTCTGTAGGCTGCACTTGAATGGTTTTAGGTGAGTTTTAGTCAATGGTCTTTATAAATGCTTCCTCTTGGCGTGATAAAATCCCCAACACTGATCTAACCAATCCGTAATGTGTTACAACAACTCGATTGCGTATAACTGATATGACTTTTTCTTAATCATAAGTATTCTTACGCAAATAATTATTTTTGAATCCTTACGTTCTCTTCTGTTTACTCGCTTAATATTGATTTCCACGAGTAGCTAAGGAAGTAAGTTGCTTACAGTAGATTACTATTGTCGTGAAGCTAGAGTTTATATAGTTAAAGTCAAAGGCAAATAAGCTTACAAAATCATTGAAAATTAATAAACAAGTAGGTTTTGTGCGATTGAAGACACTTATTATGTTCTATAGATTTATTATCAGTTGACTGAGACGTATTTCGATTGTTACCAATCATTTTCAAAGTTTAAACTAATTCAAAATAAGAAGTGGCACGGTATATATACAAATTTCTCTATGATATAAAGCAGGTAATTACGTTAGCAATATATTGATAACAAGAGCTTTAAAAAACATTAATCCTAATTGTATGTGCAAATGAGGTAGCAATATTTTTGCAGAATCAACCAATGGAAATTTATTATTCATACAAAAAACACGGAAATTTCGTGTACTCTCCCTGAAGCCCCAATAAAATACCGCACACTTTAAGGTCACAGCACACGTACCACTTGTATTCATTATATTTATTTTTTCTAAAATCGTACATGTTTGTATATGTTTCTTTCGTGTGCACTGAATGAACTACTGTAACTGAAACTAATTCATTCTTATTATGCAGAAAAACTCCCTTTAGACTTCTTTTGCTAGAGTCAATAAAAAAGCCAATCTGCTGATTCCTAGGCGATCAAGCCAGGGTTATCACAATATTACACTACTCCTTCTTCAATATGAAATACTTTTTAAATTCTTCCTCACGATTTCTATACCAATAGAAATTTAAAAGCTTGTCTTCTTTCAATATCGATCCTAAAAGTTTACTTTTTTGTTTTGTAAGACCGAAATCGCTTACCAAATCGTTTAATTTTTGATTGATTCAAAGGTCGGGGATTTTTATCTTGTGATTCTGGGGACAAATTGAAATTATCTTCTGTGCTGGAGGTGGTAGGAAAACTGGTTCTACTCTGTTGTAATGTTGGTAGTATAAGAATATCTGGCCCATGTACTATAGGTGGAAAATTTGTATATGCAATGGCTTCTTTTTCTTTTTTCTTATTAACCCACGAAACTCTACACAAACAAAAATAACAATCATTATAATGATTTTGTTGTTCCCTCCAAACCATAGGAACACCAAATGGCATTATCTTACCACTGTTTTAAACTTTCGGAACAAATTTTAAACACCACGTGGGAATCGAAATTTGTGTCCTGATTTCTTAATTTCATTTCAAAATAGGCTAGATACAGACTCTTAAGCAATTAAGTAATGTTCCACTTCTGCTACTTTATTACATAATACCCACAAATATAACAAAAATATTAACATTTTTCACACTGCTTCTTCTAGACATACCACTTGAGCTTGCCGTTGTTAAACACTTAAAAACAATGACAAACTATTATGAATAAAATAAGTGATTATATTTTAAAATCGTATTATATTTGAAGCTTTTACATATTTTAAGACAACATACATAACGTGTATACACATACGCTCTCATTTTTGTGTTAAAAATAAAATTGTGCAAAATCTGTACGTCATACGCAAACATTTTCGTTATCAGATGATTTGACTTCACTTATATGTATTAAAATATCTCATGCCGCAAAATCTTCGCAGATCGGCGCTATTAAATAGATCACTAATAATGATGTTAAAACATCGAACAGTATTAGGTTATTTGAATGTAAAAAGTTTATAATAATACTGCAGAGATTCTGAATGTCAACCTAAATTTAAATTTAAATATTCTGTTTTTTTTTTAGTATATTAAATATTATTACCTATAGTACAGAGTATTTTAGAATGGTAGAGATTTAGTTACAAGAATTGCATATCTGATATTTACAATACTAATGATGCTGAATTTAACATTTCTCTTTGAGCTTTGGTCTTTTATTTAAATCCCTGTTTCTAAGTTCAGCTACTCTAGTCTCTAGAAGAAACGAAGAAATCCGGGCTTCAATATTCCTTCCCTTACACATGCATGTAATTTTCTCCGTTGGTATAAGGTTTTCCAGAAAGCCATCTTGCATTATACCAATAATGTGCTCCCACTTAAAGGCACATGACCTAAAGTACTAGACAGGGATACCAGTAGTATCGCTACACTATTTACCTGGCGGCCTCCTTTTTCTTTCCATCTTCGCCCCTTCATCCTTCTTCGTCCTCAGCGCCTTTCTCCTCCTCCTCGCTTGTGATTCCTACCTCAGATGTCTCGCCAGCACCATCGGCCCGATCTTTCTTTTCCAGAATTTCTCTGGCCGCCAGGTCTGCTCGTTTTCAAACACATGCAGAATGAACTCAACGAGCCCTTTCCGTTCCCGTTCCCACCGTGGACACTCGTTTTCCACCATGCACCAAGCGCACTCAAGGGGTTTGTTTCGATTATGACCCCCAGGTTGCTAATTCGTAGCCCAAGATCTCGATGCTACCTTTTTACCTTCCTTCGTCGTTGTTGTTCGGCTGCTACGTCCAGCCCTGCTTCCGCCATTCACAGGGAGTTTTCACAGCCTCTTCGATCTCATCTTGATGTTGTCGTATGTAGAGCCGAGGACGGAATTCTGCGGGACTTCTCCCTTTACTTCCCAGATTTTCGGAACGCCGTTGCTCCTCTCGAATTGAATCGAACGTTCGTGCAGGTTCTCCGCAATGATAGCCACTCGTTAATCTAAGACCCTTCTCCTCTCCAATGCCTCCAATATGGTTGAGCAGGGGATTGAGTTGAAGGCGTTCTTCAGGTCCAAGGTCTATGCTTATACTTTTGATCAACTGTGCCCATGTGCTAAGATTAAATCTAGATTTTGTCGGTTGCACTTGAATGGTTTTAGTTGAGTTTTAGACACTGCTCTTTATAAATACTTCTTCTTGGCGTCGTGAAATCTACACTGATTCAGCCAATCCATAGTGTGTTATGAGAACTCGATTGCGTATAATTGATATGATTTGTTCTTAACCATAAGTCTTCTTACGCAAAGTTTTTTTTTTAATTTTTGGTATTTTTCAATTCTTACGTTCTCTTATGTTTACTCGGTTAGCATTGATTTCCATGAGTAGCTAAGGAAGTAAGTTGCTTACAGAAGATTACTATTGCCCTGTAGCTAGAGTTTACATAGTCATAGTTAATGGTAAAATAATCTTACAGACAAATAACAAACAAACAAACAAAGTTAAAGTGTTTTATTAATTATTCAAACATGTGTAACGAAGTAGAAGCTTCTTACATTAACAATTTTAATGTTATACAATTTTTAAAATTTTTAAATTTCAATAGTTTTTACTTAAAAACTACACAGGCCTACATTTCTTTTTATGAAAAAGTGTTTCAAGTTTAATAAATGTCCTATAGTAAATGGGGTGTCCTGATCACGAATCTGTGCTTAGCTTTTTTTCCAGCACGTCAGGTTTTCAGGAAAAGTGTGTTTGAAATTCTTCATAGAAATTCCCAAAAATATTGAGAAAATATTTATTGAAACTATATTTAATAGAAAATTACACTCCAAAATTGAGCTGTTCGTTAAAAAACAATGCAGTATAATCTACGTTAGACAATCATTGTTTTTGTTTGAATAAAATCCTTCTCTTTTTCCCTCAAAACTGCGTTTTGTAGTTTTCTTTTTGTGGATTTTTGTAAGCGAGTCTCTCTTCAAGGTCCAGCAGTAATCTCAGCCATCATTCTAATATCCCATCTTCCTTGGTAACGTCTCTCCACCTCCTTTATATCTTGATGGAACCTCTCTCCCTGTTCCTCGCTGACACCTAGAAGATTTTCGAAAAAAAGAGTCAACGTGGGAATTCAGAAAATTAAGTTTGAGGCTCATATTGCATCCCACTTTTTTTTATAATTTTCAACCATGTTGGCTACAATTTTTTTGTAGTTTGAAGACTTGTTGTTTCCAAGAAAACAGTCTATGACTTGAACTCCATACTTCAGATTCATCCTTAGTCATTGTATTGTGGAACAATCTGTCTGATTTTAAGGTCTGAATTTCAGGGCCTACAAAAATTCCTTTTTTAAGTTTAGCTTCATTAAGTGCAGGAAATTTGTTGCACAGGTATTTAAAGCAGTCACCTTGTTTATTTGAAACTTTGACGAACTGTTTCATCAATCCTAAATTTATGTGAAGGGAAGGCAAAAGAACTAATTTTGAGTCAACTAATGCATCAGGCAGTACATTTTTTTGTCCCGATACAAGTCTTTCTCTGAGTGGCCATTCTTTTTTAACGTAATGTAAATTTCGTGCTCGACTGTCCCACTCGCACAAAAAACATGGATACTTTGTGAATCCAGACTGCTGACCTAAAATCATGGATATTATTTTGAGGTCTCCACAGAGTTGCCAACAATATACTTTATTGTATTTAGCAACAGCATAAGATTCTCATACATTTCTTTGAGATGCAGGGAGTGATCAACAGGCACCGAGGCATAAGTATTACCATTGTGCAACAGTGTCTTGTTGCTTGTTCGGACTTCCCTTAGAAGAATCAATAAATGACCTCCATGATGTAGAATCGTAATTTTCAGCTCCCAATTTCATGACTTTAGGAACATTATTACAATACACCCTCTTGAGAGAATTATTCCACGAACTCTTTTTCACGATGCCTATAGCACAAAAATGTGGTTCCTGGAGCCAACAGATTTTGGTCTTTCAGTCGTGTTCCTAAGATTTGTGCAGCATCCTTCGATAGACCCAAGTCTGTCACTAAGTCGTTTAGTTCAGCTTGGATAAACTGTTAAGGTTGGTCTTTATCAGGATTGAATTCGTCTTCATCGGGTTTTTTGTTTGAACTTTCATCTGATGATTTCTGTTGGATGGTGTGAAGAAAGGGAGGAGGAATGGGAATTCGTTTAGCACACAGTAAATCAGAATACTGAATAGTATGTTTATTTTTCGAATTGAAACAATGGACATCTCAGGAGATAAAGTAACAGCCGCCTCCACGGTTTTTTTGTTCCTTTTTTTGACATGAATAACTTCAGAAATATGATTTTTAATTTTAACACACTGTCTACGACCTTTTAATACCATTTACAAACGGACTCATCAAAATCCCAAGTTTCTTAATTTAAAAATTAGAATGGCATGATTCATTTTATCGAACGCCTTCAAAAAATAAATGTAAATCGCATCCACGACATTTTTATTCTCTTAAATCTCTTGTTCAAAATAAAGGATTTAAAAATAATCAAGTTAATGCTTGTTGCGCTACATTCTTGATGGAAATAGATATTACTATTAGGTGGAGAATAACACTTGTTTTGTTCCATATTGTTTTTATTTTCAGTTGCCGGTTTCGGTCTTCGCAGACCATTATCAAAGTTAAAACTAATTACAAATGAAAAATGTACAACCATATATAGTGAAGCAGGTAATTAATTGATGGACAGCCCTGCGATTAAAATGCTGTCGGCCTGGATTAGCTCCTGTTGGTTGTTAAGGACGTTAATCCCCTTGTCGATTACCCTCATGATTTCTAATCCCTCCAGCAGGTTAAGCTTCCTTCCCTTTTTGCAAAATTTAATCGCCGACATCTCTCCCATGTGGTGTCCGGTGTTAATGCAGTGTTCGGATAATCCTGATGTTTTTCCGTCCATAATTGATTTTTGATGCTCTTCATAACGGACCTCAAAATTTCTGCCTCTTTAACCTATGTAGATTCCCTTGCAATTAAAACATTCTATCTTGTACAAGCCTGATCGCTTTTGTTTTTCCTTCGTCTCGATTTTGTTGATCACTAGTCTTCTTGCTAAATTAGAACCATTGACAACAATTGTCCGTATTTTTTGCGATTTTAGCTGTTGTTTGATTTTTGTGCTGGTATTTTTTAAAAATGGAATAGCTGCATATATATTTTCTTCTTTGTCCGGTTTTGTGCTGTACAGTAATGTTGTTTTCATATTTCGTTTCTTTTTATTAATTAATTTTGTGACTGTACTCTTCTTGTAACCATTTTGTTGGCATTGTATTTCATCCATTGGTGTTGTAATTAGCCGGTGTATGTACGAGTTTAGTGCTGACTGTTTAATTTGTACTGATTGAAAGGGAATTATAGTGTCTGTTTTCAATAAATTGAATACTGAAGTTTATTCTGAATTACTTCTACAGTTAAATCCAGAAAATTTATTTTTCCATTTTCTTCCTTTTCCATGGTGAATTGGATTTGCTTGTTGATTTTATTCAATTCTGACAAGAAATAATCTAATTGCTGGTGTGATCTCCCCCAAATACAAAATATGTCGTCAACATATCGGCGCCAGAATAGAATATTTTTAATGGATATAATTCCTTTTTCTGGTGAATTTTTCTTTATTTAGGTCATATAATTGGCACGATCAAAATCATAAACAAATTTATATACTTATGAGCTAATTGGATGATTCTTTAAAGTTATAAGTTTTAAAATAAGAAATATGATGTTTGATTTCAAGTAATAGATTGGTAGAACATGCTGTTGGTACCGGTAATACTAAAAGAATTAATGTAGGTAGGTAAGTTCATTAGGAATAGTTACAATATTGTTAATATAGTAGGAACAAAATATTTTAAATACATAGAAGATATTGAAGAGAAACAATAGAAATATTATGCTATAAAATAGAAACAACTATCAGAGGAAACAAAAATAAGAACTTACAAATATTTTTACTTTGTACTCCAATGAGAGAATCAATTAAATAACAGTCCCTTTGTATTTTGTATCACCTTTTTTTAACTACCAAATTTATGATTCGAACTTAAGACCATTCAGTGAAAAATATTTAAAACTTATATCGTATCAAAATTGAAAACAAAAAAATTCAGTTTCTGAAAATTTCATGTGTTATTTATAGATAACTAATAATACAGTAACAGATAAAGGTTAAAAATATCACATACTTATCATATTATTTTTGGAGCGCTTATCTCGTACGCAACAAGACAACTCAAAAACCCAAATAATAATTAAATGTATGTACCTCTCGCACACAAAATTTTACTTTATCATCCGTTAAAGAATAATAGCCTAAGTTTTAAGTTTCAATTTAAAACTTTATCGGTTCTTTGGCAAATACAAAAAAAAGAATTCTTACTAAGAACTATAGACTCAGTTCCATTAAAAAGTTGAATTTTATGTTTCCAAAACCAAAATTCCTTAGTAAGTACAAATTAAAACTAGCCAAATTATGCTATATTAAGAGGAAATGGAACTTGGTGCTAAATTTTGATCAAATAAATCAAAGAATTTTAGACAATGTGTTTTGCAAAATTAATTCTAATTCAAAATCGCAACCTTATAAAATGTAAGACCACCAAAAGCCAAGACATTTTGACACTATATCTAAGAATGAAGTTAAAAGTCTTGATGAAGAACCAATAAAACCAAACTTCAATAATTTATACTTATTTCTATCTTGTTTCAATAATCAATTAAACTTTTTTGGAATTTTAATTTATTTAATATTAAACAACTCAGTTTGTAGTCAATAAATGAGTTGGATGTTTATATCCTACCACAAACAATAATTTCATGTTCTTACACTATTATTGTTATTATTATTGTCGCTATTGACAGTTTCAATTGTAGATGATTATTCACTCTGTGGTATCCAGATTAAACAACCATATTGTTAATTTAAGCCATTGAATATTTTAACTTTTTATCACAATTTTGAAGGTAAAAAGATAATAAATAAGAAAATATTTATCAAGTCATCAAAATCACAATTTTCAAGGTGCTTTTGATCGAAACTCGAGTCAAGTCACTAGTAAAAATATAATGTGATATCAACAAAGAAAGTGTTTATTTAAATATTCAAATAGATATGTAAGTGTATTCTCAAAAGAATAATAAGAACAAATTATTTCTAATTATAATCGATGTTACAATTTTGCGATTTATAGGTACCCGCCGATGGAATGGTGGAGATGGTTTTAGTCGATGAAGGAAGAGAACTCGATCTGGCCCATCCGATACATCTTCACGGGTACAGTTTTATGGTTATGTCACAAGGGCAATTAGGTCAAAACACCACTATCAGTGACGTGTTGGACTTATACCGAAATGGTCAACTTTTCAGAAACCCTAATCCCATTCTAAAAGATACCGTCGCAGTACCTGATGGTGGTTACGCCGTGATAAGATTCAAAGCAAATAATTACGGTACGTATTTTATTAAACCTTGTGAGGGTGTGCTTCTAATTATCAATTTTTTATAGGTTATTGGCTGATGCATTGTCATGTAGATTTCCATACCGAAGAAGGAATGCAGTTAGTGATTAAAACCAGCGTGGTTCCGTATTTTCCAAGATCTTGTACATGTTTCGTCTGAGATATTTAGTTATGTTTCAAAATAATGTGTTGTTTTGTTGTTTGTTAATATTTGTTATATTTTCAAAATAAAGAATTTTATTTTTGTCCTAATTTTCAGTTTTTTTTTTAAATATAAAAAACATTAATAACATCGTTGGTCTGGATCTGAAATGTGTCTAAATTAAAGCTTAGAAAATGTTCCAGCTTAGGTGAAAGTGAAAGAAAATAATCTGAAAAGTCCTGAAGGCGGAAATGCATTGCAAAGTGTAGATATAATTATATGTTTAAGAGAAGGTAGGTGCTAAGAGATTTATATCTCTTATACGGAGAAAGGAATAAGAGTGACGGATATGAGTACTATGTGTGAGTGAAGATGATATTTTAAGACATTGGCAGAAGAGTGTGAGTGAATGTGTCAATAATAAGTGGGCAGAAACAAATGAAACCTCGCCTAAAATGCGGTAACAACCCGTATGGAGTACGAGGTCAGGGCTAACGAAGCGGGAGAAATGGCCCTCAGAAAAGGGGGTTGGGCTTGGGGCAAACTACCCCACCCCGTAAAAAAAATAAGTTACGAAACCGAAACAAACGCCTTATATATCTGTGAAAGGGATGGAAGAGACTAGTTTTGGAGGCAAAATTCCTAAGAGGTCAAAGGCCAAAGAAAGAAAAATAGATTGCGATAAGGTCTGTAGTTGCATAGAAAAACGATTTTCGACGGCTGTCGTGAAATTCATCTCTCAAGCATTATGGACGTTTCCAATCTTGTAACCCCTAGCGAGCGCTTTTCTTAATAAATTTTTAATACTTCTAGGGGAACTGCCAGTAAAAGGAATTATTTCTTTGGATTAGATGGATGCAATGAAGATAATTATCTGAGAAGAGCCCGCTGAAATACAAAAGCTAATTAAAGAGCGATCGTGTATTACCGTTTAGATAGTGTTTGGGTAGACAATTTGTGAAAGGTTTGTTGAGGCTCCAAACAGTGCCAGAACAAAATAAAATCTGCTACGTTGTGTATACAAGGCATTGGATTAGATACGATTAGAGGGTCGTTTGGCTATAGACAACCTTACAGCACAGAACCTGTTTAAATCTTTTGTACTAACCCTATTACTAATACGTTCCCAGGAATTCAATTTCTCGGCCATTTCCTCTGTCAACCGATATAGTCTACAAGTGGTATTGTCCACTTTACCTATCTTTTGAAGATGGTACTTTACTGGGAAATGTCCTATAAGGACGCTCTTTTAGAGAGACACAAAAGCTGTTTAACTTTGCTCGATGAGAGGTCAATAAACCTTTTGGATTGCCTTTGACCTGGTGTGTTTATCCAGTGTCCTGTGATTTTGAGAGTTCATATTTAGGCTTTGTCAGAACATGATAGTCGTAACTGGCAAGTACATCGGCATATTAATTGCCTAATTACACTTGCGTGACCCATATTAGAGTGAAATTGTTGCTCTTGGCCAATTGGTTCTGACCTTTACGGTTCCAAGTAGTTTTGGAATTGAAGCTGTACGCTTTGTGGTTATTAATGGCACCGTGATTGTCTGAGATCAGACAGATGTGTGCCTCTTTGTAGCCCCTTTTTGTACAAACTTGAGCACATCTTTCCAAGGCTATTGTTATAGACTATAGGACTGATTAGCCTTGTCCGAGAGAAACTAATTCCATGAATTTAGGCCCGTATATGTATAACTCCCTATACTAGAGGTCACTTCGGTTTCTGGTGCATGTGTGTATCAGATTACAAAGTTGTTTTTATTTTTAATTCGAGTCAGGCTGCTTTATTAACTGGTAATAATCACTTCAAGGCGCGATATGAAGTCAAATTTTGTCGCCATCACGTCTGACGGTTTTGTAGGAACTCTGGTTTTATTGTGTTCTGAATTTTTGAGTGCCCTTATCTGTACAATAGGTTTTACTACAATAATGTACAGCCAATTAATCATTTTGGGTTTCAGTTCCCATGATCTACCAAAGATTCTGCTGCATATGCATTAATTCCAATTAAGTTTCCCAACTAGTATTAATCTTAGACATTTCACCTGATCAGATAGCGCAATTTCTTGTCCTTTTACTTTGGTAGCTTTGATATTCAACTTCTTACGATTAGTAAAAGGTGCCACCACCATTTTGTCAAGATTGACTTTGGAGTCTACAGTCAGACATCATGATATTAAGGCGTCTTGGGCTAGGGACGAAATGATATAATATAATGTGTTATGTGAAAAGTTATAGAAGTATAGTTTTCTAAGTAATATATCATAATATATATTGAAAATCTCCACATAATGCCGGATCTTCTATTTTTGGGAGACCGTTATTTTGAATGATGTGTATTCTTCTGGGTGGCGAAAGTTTGATTGTACACATTCGATTAATGATATTTCGTCATTTTCTAGATGTGATTTTATATCCTCCACTTTTGCACAGGACTGTACTCTATATACATTTTATATGACCACGTTTTTCAACACATTTTAGTTTGGATTGTGATTCAGATTTACCTTGGACGTTTTTCCTATGTTTACTATTCCGCTGGACTGTTTTCCATTTATACGATTCCTGTATGATATTTTCTGGTGTTTTAATACTGGGAACATCGTTACTTTTGAAATTAGGCCATCGCTAGTGGGTGATTCTTCACCGATAATGAGATTTAACTATGCATTTGACGTTGTTCTTAGATTCGATTTCTATAATCTGTATTTATCCTTTTTTGGTGCTATCATTATTGGAACAGTTTTGGTTGCTCACTTTGCTGGTTTGTTTACATTTACAGGAATCTGTAACTGCCCTTATGATATTTTCCAGAGTATTTATACGATATCTTAAGCTGTAATTTTCTTGAATTAACTTCGTTTTCTCCTCTATTTCATTAACTAGCTTAAGTAATAAGATATTGTCTCTTTTAAGAGTTTCTTCAATAATTTTGTAGAGGCAGCGGTATATTTTGGATAGTGAAATTGAAGACACGGCGGATGATATTGTTTCTTGCAGATTCTACATTCACTAATGTTGGCCACTATTTGCTTTTTACACTTATTGTACTGATTTTACACTATTTACATTAGCTGAGGGAGATGTTGTTGACGCTATTTATCAGTTCGAATGTTGTCATATTTACCCCTTACGACAATTGCTATGTCGTCGGCGTAACCTTATCGATCAGGTTGTCAAGAAGTCATTCACAACGTTACACCATAGAAGTGGCGATAGAACTCTGCTTTGATGACAACCTTTTGCTATGGCTACCCTTCTTGATGACACTTTTTTCCTTGGTTTTGAAGGTTGCACCTTCTACATCTACGAAAATATCGTATCTAATGGAATCTTCTTGTATTGCAGTGAAGCTTGTATTGTGTTTTGAGGCTATAACGTGCGTTTGCCAAATTCATAGGAAAACTGCCTTTAGCAGCGCATTGAGACTTTCCATTCTTTCTGCATAACTTCCATTAGGTTTTTATTATTAGCACGTTGCTGTTTAAGTGGTCTTTAGACAGGACTTTATGGAGCATGTCTGTTTGGGTTATATCAGTAACCACCTCACAGAACGTACTCTATTTTTTCCTCTTTGATTTTCTTAACTCCTTATTATATTTCGACAGTGTCTGTCTATAGGCATCCCAGTTGTCTGTTTACTTTACTTTGTTGAAAGTTTTTATGACTCGAGACAACCTAAATCATTGCTCCACCAGGGCACATCTTTGTAGGGAAATCTCCTCTGGATTCATACGCATTTAGGATCTCATTTCTTAAAGGCGCCACTTCTATTGTATTTTTCTTTGTGGCCTCTATGTCGAACTCAATCCGACAAAGAGTTCTTTCACATCATGCCAATTTTGAATTGTACTTACTGTGAAGGCAGCAGCTAGAGTGATATCAAACACCACTTGCCTAATTGCATTCACACAGGTAGGCTCACTATTTCTATTAATAATATCTAAGTATACAAGATTAATACAGGAAGTAAATACGGTGGAACGTTAGGAAATGACAATGACGCTAATGTAAGCTGCCGAAGAAGCGCAAGGAGATTCTAAAAAACCATTGATTATCAAATGACTTTGATAAATGAACATACTGTAATGAATGCGATTATTTGACAAGAGAATGTGTGGGCTGACACAGAAAGAAGAATTTCAAAGAACTTAAGACAGATGATCATTAATTAATAAAGGTAAAATAATTTTAGGAGTGAAACAGCTTTCAAATCATTCACGGTTTCAATGGATCAACCTAAAACGAGATTGCTGCACATGCATAAGTTCACTTCAAACAGAAATCGACGACACAAACGGATTATCAGGTCAGATTATACAGACATTCAAATACTACAAAAACTATATTTCACTGTGAACACAATTTCAAGTAGTTCACAAGAGTTGAGAGTTTTACATAAAAGATATCAATTTAATCTGGAAATTTATTAACTGTGTTACACATTTTCGAAAGTGGAGAATGTTGGTTATGTGTAAGATTGAATGTTTGTTTGTACCTACTTGTCTTCTAGGAATGGTAAAATTTAGTCGCGATAAGATGCATGGGTCACGTATGTTAATATGTATAAGCTTATGGATAAATCTAATTTCCTATATTCTGCGCCAGTAAGCAAGAGATGGTATTTTATATTCACTTTGTAACTCTGCGGAACAATAACCTTGAACAGGATAATGCTTACGACGCTTGTAATAAAGGGCCTTTAAAAACTTTCTTTGTGTCCCCTCAATTTGAGAAATATATATAGCGTAAGTATGATTCAATACTATCTAATAATATTCCAACTTCCTGCGTATAAAAGCAAAATAGAAGTTTATTAGTGGCTGAATACTTTTGAAAAGTTTACTGTTTCTCAGAAGAAAATATAACCTAAGAAACTAGATTTACGTGTACATAAATAAGAAATATAATTATTGAAACTGTTATTGTTAAAAACAATTCCCAGTTAACAGTTTCTAAGGGTGTTGATGTATTGTTGTATTTGAAATTTATAGGATTAAGATTTACATTTCATAATTTTTAGATCCAAGCCGATATTAAAACTGATGGAGTTTGAAAAAATCTTGCTGAGGAATTGAACAATCTTAAATATTTTCTTAAATATTTTTAATTCCTATGCATAGAGTAAACAGACTGAATCAAATTGACTAAATACTTCATTAACAAATAGTAAAAATATTAACTGACTGAGATTGGATCCCTGGCGAACCCCGCTTGTACAAATAAATTCACTAGACATCAGACAGTTCGTAGCTGTTAATTTATATTTAAAGAGTTAAATAAAGGTAGCAATGATTATGTATTGCCTCTTATAACATTATTTCAAATACCTTTGCAAAATTTGAAATGAATGATATTGGTCGACAATTCACAATATTATCGATTTGCTTGTCTTTGTGAAAAAGAATAATTTTCGACACTTTCTAGACATCGGGAAAAGTATTTGATATTGTGTTCAATTTAGTCCAATTTGTTTCCGGGAAATTAGGTGAAAGAAACAATATCAATATTCAAATGCATTCCAATGGTTTTTCTTCTGCAATAATATTACTAGAAAGCGAAATGATTACTACTCCACCTTGGCCGATTTGGAGATCAGTTCTGAATACTTGTTATGAAGATGGGAACAGTTCAGAGTTGAATAGAGATTCGTTTGCCCAAGTTTCTGTCAAAAAGACTATATCAAAATCATCCGCTTCCAGCATATTATTGAGAAAAGTGAATGTCTTGGTAATTTAAAATCATTTATAATTCGTTTCTTCAGTTTATTTTCACGCAGTAAATGCCAGACAAACTGATGGTGGATCAAGTAGCCATTGATATCAACAAATCAAACGTACAAGTGCATTTAGTGGCAAGAATGAAAAACATGAAGAGGAAACTAACATGTCAAAATAGCGACGATTGAGTTACCGTTGACCTGTACGAAAAAGAGGGAAACACGAAGAAAACGAAGAAGAAGCAATCAACAATGCAAAAAATATGTGGTGGACTTAGTAGCTACTAATGTTTGAGCGTACCGAAAGAAGAAAGGGAAGGAAGAAAAAGAAGAAAACTTTTTCTCACTTTCTTCTTTGAATTTGTTTCGAACATTAGTGGTGGATTAAGTAGCCTCTGGTTGAATATTCGTTGCCACAAGTAAAAAGATAGAAGAAGAAGAGCAAAAATAAAAGAAGGAATGACGGTCAAGCTCAAGAAGCCGATGGTGAACCGGGTATTTAGTTGGTAGCTATTCAAAATGAAATGAAAGAGAATTGTGTACTTAAATTCTGGGAAAGTAAAAAAAAAGGTTTGGTTATGTTAGAATAGGATTAGATGTATACTTTATCAAAAAACAATCATTAAATAATTGAGAAGGATGTGAACAGTGGATATATTTATTTGTATATAGCCGCCATCAAATACTTCCCACGAGTTGAAACTATATATATATATATATATATATATATATATATATATATATACAGGGTGAGTTTTTTAGATGTTCTCTATGGGCATCTCGAAAACTATAAGAGATAGAAAAACGGTTAAATAGGGAAAGAAATGTAGATTTACGAAACGAATAAAATTCCACTTGTGGTGTACTACTGTTTTTTATACTTCCTGCCAATCGCTAATATAGTAGTTATTAATAATAAATTTCATTCAAATCGAATAAAGCGTTCAATTGTTCAATAAACAAAAGGAATAATTTTTTTTGAAACTTTGAAGACAAATTCCGACTTAACCGTAAATTTTTGGATATAGACAAGTTATGTTAAATCGTCATATTTTGACCCCAAGAATCTCTGGTCCTCTGGTCCCTCATTAACAAGACACCCTGTATATAGTATTCTTGAAATATATCTGCGCTTCCTGAAAGATGATGATAGATACAAACTAGAATAACTTTTTCGGGTTTTAAACTTATTTTAGCACCAGCACACTCGAATTGTTTTGGTTCCGAAAACGCACGCACATCAAAAGAACACGAGATTATTGTTTCGGCGGTGAATGTCCCTTTTCGTTCCTACAGAAATTGGATACCAACTTGTAACTTGGAATATTTGTTATCCTTAATTGTACATGTGTAGGCCAAAGCTACGTTGTGAGGTTTCCGTGAGTTCTTCTAGTTGTGTCAATGATTTAGAAAAGCATTGTATATTTGATGTAATATTTGGAGTGTTTTGCTGCTTTGTTTGTGGATTAACTTTTTGGGTTTTTTAGGGGAGGTAATGAACATTTGTTTTCATATTATGTCACGAATTGAATAATAATCTGTTCATAAACGCATTTTTCGCCCAAAAATTTTCATGGATGACTGTTTTCTCACAAAGATTTTGAATGATGTGTAAGATGCATCTTGGTATTCGGGCTTTAATTTTTCTATTGTAAATGTGATAATTCCCGCTTTAGATAAGTTTTAATCAACATTAGGACGATAAATAAAATTCACTTTGTTGTTATCACACACGGTTTTTATTATTAGTGACCGGTTTCGACCATTACATGGTCATTTTCAAACTAGTAGTAGTAGTAGTTTGAAAATGACCATGTAATGGTCGAAACCGGTCACTAATAATAAAAACCGTGTGTGATAACAACAAAGTGAATTTTATTTATCGTCCTAATTTTCAAAATTTATCACAAAGTAATGGCTTCAAGCATCAACTATATTTTAATCAACGATCGAATTAATATAGTTTTGGATCTCTTTCTATTAGTGTTTTCGTTTTCATCCTTTCAAGATTGAAGTTCTTGTTTAAGTGTTGTTATTCTTTCGTCTTGTTTAAATATGATGTTATGTTGATGACTTACATAAGCAGTTAGGTCTGAGATTTCCTTTTTCAGGGCTATAAGTATGTGAATCATACGCTTTTAGCAGTCATTCTTCTCGCACTTGAGGAATTTGTCCTACGATTTTGCACAGTTGGTGTGGTAATCTGAATCACAAATGGTGCACTTTCAGTGTATGGTCTCGTTGCTTGATGAACACAATTGTAGGCGACCGAATCTCGTCGTTGCTATCTTTAATCTTAGCGATGTTATACAGGGTGTATTGAAGAGGCTGAAGATATATGTTAATATAATAAATCACATCGATTTGATGAAAGAAAAAAAACAAAGTGGAGATAAATATTAGATGTGCAAGAGATAAAATCATAATTCTTCATTCAATATGGATTCAAGTATATTTATAAAATTTTAATTAGATATAGAATAAGCCATTTATTTATTTCCAGACACTTTTCAAAATTTTCTAAAGCGGTATTAATATCAGGGTGCCCTGATGATTGACAAACAAATTTGCGTTATTAATTTCTGCTAACATAAAAGAAACATTTATCAAATGCAGATCAACAACAGAACAGTCATTAATGGTCTGCCAACTTAAATTTTCTAAATTTGAAGACCGCAAAAACAGTTTTTGTTAAATTTGTGATGAAAATTTCCACCGACGCCAACGAAATAAGGATTCTGGAGGATAAAAGAAACTTATTCATAAATGCGATATAGTTGAATGTGAAGAGAATATTACATAAAATAAATAAGAGAATAATTTCGAGCGTTACTACGTGGTAATCCATTCTTAAACTTAATTAACAAGTACACCATTGTTAAAACATACCGAGTTTTTCAAAAACAGTTGAATATATTGAAAAAAATGTAAATATTACAATGAAGAAATCCAGAAATTAGGGAACCAATTAGGTCGCCTTAATAAATACACACGCATTGTATTACCAAATCACTTATAATTATTCTAAAGGTAATTTCATGGAACTACTGTAAATTATATTTACAAATTAGTAGTTGTACTTGACGAAATATATGTGTGTGTATCTATATATGTTCCAAATGACATAAATACAAGTTATTGTTAGTGACACCTCTGCCCAGTAAAAATAATTATGCGGATACTGTGGCCTTCCATAGTTTTATTGTACCACGTGTCGGGTGTATTTTCTACAGGTATGTAAAAAGTACATATAGTCCATCCGTTGGATCTTCCGTCCTACGTCACAAACTATCGCTTCAAAAAACGACGAAAGTTTTACATTGCGTTCTTTTTCTAACGCATTTGGTTTACCTTATCAGACTGAATGTTTTTGTGTCGTTTCTCGAAGCGATATTTTGTGACGTAGGACGGAAGATCCAACGGATGGACTATATTAGTATTATGTAATCTAAAATATTCGATGTTACATTTCTTATGTTGTTATTCTGTACAATTATATCTTGTATAATTATTATTTTGTAATTAAAGTACACCCGGATTTTTTTTTCGATTGGCAGATCTTCTTGGGCATTCCATTTTCAATATTAACTATCTTTGATTAGATTTTTAAGTATATTCTCAACAATTTTGTGGTCTTATTCTTAATTTTGCAGCCCGTGTTAGGCTAGAGTAAAGGCTTAGTATATAGGAATGTTTTAATATTGTTTTGTTCAGTTAGGAAATTATTGTTTGAAAATTAAAATACCAATAATCCCAATCATTTCACCAGATTCCTGCAAAAGACCATGCGACAACAACACAATACCAATGACGTGCACTTACCATTTGGTTGCCGACTACTACTACACAAACCAAACCGACTGCCTCGGTTGTTCCCGCGGCGTAGAAAGCGACTGCTCGAGGAAATACTGCATACCAGGAGATGGCTCCTTTAGAATGGTGAAGGCTTTCAATTACAGTATTCCAGGACCAACCATTGAGGTAAGAAAATAAAGCAACTAAATAATTTGAAGTTCGCTAGCAATTTCTGTTCAGGTTTGCGAGTTTGATACAATCATAGTGCACGTTAAAAACCAACTGGAAACAGAAACAACAAGCGTACATTGGCATGGTATGCACCAATTTGGAACGCCGGATATGGATGGAGTGCCTATGGTCACTCAACGACCAATCTTACCGAATGAATTGTATACTTATAAATTTAAAGCTAGTCCACCTGGAACTCATTTCTATCGTTCTACCACAGGTAATATTTTATTTGCAGGTGTATATTTGTAAATAAGATACTTTATTGGTTTCATAATTACTTAATTTACAAATCCACCCATGTTATGTATAAATTTCATCAAGATATTGCAGCGGAAGTATTAATTTTAAGTTCTTAATATAATCGATACTTGTTCTGCAACTCTCTTGTTGGAACCAAATTTTCAAATTAGGTTCCAACAAGAGTTTTACTTCTCCTAATTTAAGTTTTTATAGTTTAATTGCTTTATAACATCAATTGAAAGAAGCTTAAAGCAAATTTGTGTATTACATTTGGCAGATGGTGATCATATTCATCACTAAGGCAGTATTTATTTATTTATAGTCTTTTATTTTAATATTTTAATCTAGGATTTCAAAGATCTGAAGGATTATTTGGAAAGTTCATTGTAAGAGAGTATGGACGTCCAATAGTGAATGGACTATGATACCATCGGATGATATAGTTATGAGATATCTACGTGATGGTCAAATTTATGGTCGACCATATAACAGAAGTATCGTTGTTGATGGGTACGGGCATACGGCTCCCACTGGGGTGCCTCCTGCTAGATATGTTGTAGAAAGAGTAAGTTAAATCAGTTTTTAATATTATGTCTTCAATTTGCTTGTTTTAGTATTTTTTTTTTCAATTTTTTTCAAAACGAATTATGATTAATTTATATACATCTGCAGATAAGTGTTACGATGTTTTTATCTTATCCCTACAAACTATAAAATATACTTGATTTCTGTTTTAGTAATTTATGTAAAATAATATGAAAAACCTATTTTTATCTATCAAATTGATACGAGAATGACCTGGCAGATTTAATTAAATAATACTTTTACAACTAATTTGTGTTCATTTAAAGATTTAACTTTGTTACTACTTATAAT
Source organism: Ontholestes murinus (assembly GCA_963969525.1). Taxonomy (NCBI): domain Eukaryota; kingdom Metazoa; phylum Arthropoda; class Insecta; order Coleoptera; family Staphylinidae; genus Ontholestes; species Ontholestes murinus. Next base: position 41,156,134 of record OZ018397.1, on the reverse strand, counting down.
ATTATAGCCATCATTGTATACAGAATATGCACCATTCGCGAAACTTTTTAGTTATAAACTAGAAATACTATCAATAAAATGGTGATGTGGCCAACATAATACTTTCCCTATATTTTTCTCGAAAACTATGAGGATTACGCAAAAAAGGCTATTCTTAATAATTTGCTCAATTTTGAATTCTAAATTTATTTATATGTATATATAGGGTGGGTGGGTGTCTTTTAACCCACTCTCCAATCAGTGAAACATAAGCCAGAGAATTAAAAGTTGTAAAACGTAAATAAACATAACATTTTTGCTAAATTTAATAGATATATTCAAACAAATTTTTCAAATAATTTTTGATTATGTTTTTCTGATTGGAGGGATGGATAGAGGCCACCCACACACCCTACATATACATATAAACTTTAATTCCTTATCGCTTCATTGTATCCAATGATAAATTTTTTTGAATATTTCTAGATGATTTAAATAAATCAATAAAATACTTGTAGACTAGAAATTAATCACTGCGCAAGCAGTATTTTGTGGATGGTTTATCATCAATGAGATTGTAAAAATAATATTCATAAAGTTATTCCGTTAGGAGAATTGTATAGGTTTGTATAATTTGACGCAAAGAAATATTAAACTAAAAAAGATAAGCTTTTAAAAATACATATAACCATCACCGACATCTGTACAAGAAACTGTAGTGTGTATAAAAGAGGGTTATTATTATCTAGATATTTGCTGAATTAAAATCTATAGATAAAATTTTAAATTTTTGAGAAGATAAAATAAGTTAACCAAGAATTATGTAAATCATGTATATCAACAAAATATGGATGTTTGTGGTTAAGAATATATATTAACTTAAATTATCTACAAAATACTGCTTGCGCAGTGATGTATGCTTGCATAGAAGAAGTACTGCGCGAGCAGTATTTTCTAGATGATTTACATCAATAAGATACTGGTGGAATAGAAATTCATCACTGCGCAAGCAGTATTTTGTGGATGGTTTATCATCAATACGATTCTAAAAATAATATTCTAAAACCTATTCAGTTGAGAGGATTTTATAGGCAGTATGAAATTATTTGGATGTCTAATTTGGAAACAAATGACTGGAAAATTTGATGCAAAGAGATATTAAATTAGGAAAAATAAGTTTTTAAAGATACATATAACCATCATTAACCTCTGTAGAAGAATATGTAGAAGAAACTGTAGTGTGTATAATAGAGGGTTGTTGGAACTATTATCTAGATACTTGCTAATTTTAAAACTAGAAGTGAAACTATATTTTTAAATTCTTGAGAAGATAAAATAAGTTTACCACTAATAATTATTTAAATCATGTAAATCAACAAAATACTGCTTGCGCAGTTATGGATTATTATCTATATGTAGAGTGGGTGGGTGGCCTCTAACCCACAAACAAGCGACGGTTTAATTAAATATTGTAAAACGTAAATCAATGATTTAAATTTTTTTTTAGAAGATTTTGACATTTAAATACATTGTTGAAAAGTTTTGAAGATATTGATACCTAAAAAAAAAACTCATGGGTCCTACAAAAGTAAAATCTTAAAGAACATTTCAAGAATCTTTAAGAAAAAAAAATCATATTAAATATTATAAAGAAACCGTTAAAGCTTTATCCAAACAAGAGATAATTGAATTTTTAAACAATTGTAAAATAAAAAACATTTCATCACTCGAAAAAACAACAATTTTCAAATTAACTTTAATAATTATGTTCATAACAGTAGTAATTGTCACGGCTGAAGGACCACGTGGTCGATAGCCAAGACCACGTGGTCCTTACGCCGTGTTATTTGTATATTCGTGTTTGTGTTTAAATAAGCTTGTTACACTTATTTTATTTTACCAAAGAAACATTAAAAAACTACTATTAATGTTTTTACGTAATTGGAAATATAAGATCTTTTTTTTGTAAATAATACTAGAGAAAAATCAATTAACAAATAGCTTGAATTTAGCTTTTAAAAATTTAATCAAATAGAAAATTTTCTAATCTAATCTAAAACTTTTCAAACAGTTAAAAGACAACTTAATTAACCTTATTTATTTAAACTAATAAAATAAATGTAATAAAATTTATTACAGTCCTTAGGTAGCTTTTTTTTATTATTATTAGTTAAAATAAATAAACTTTCCTGAAGTTATAACAGCAAGTTACTTTTTACTTTTATTATTTTATTGTAAAATAAAACAAAATCGAATAAACAGAAACAATCGACTTTTTAAACGGTTAACTCTTTATAAGAATCACTTTATTTCAATTTAAAAACTTTTTATAAGTGATTCAGATCATTCGAAACATAGTAAAATTAAAAAAATTAAAAAAATATATTTAGTTTTCAAGAGATTCCAAGAATTTCTTCTCAACGTTTCTAAATGGTTTGTTATTTTGGTCTTAAAACTGTATTAAACTTTTTGGATGTCCTAAAATTTAAAAAGCTTTTTCATAAAAGTTTTTCTAGAATATTTGTTCTGAACATTTTAATCAATTAAATTTTTTAGAGAAATCTCTATATTTTGCAATTTCTTTTAATTATTTTTTTAGATATTTCACCACTTTTTTAAACTGTACAAAATCTACTTTTTGAGTAGTATTTTCGAGATTATGCATATTTTTTTCCCAAGGTTTTCTAAAAGTTTTGCCATTTCCTTTGCAAAACTTATCTTTATAAAACTTTAAAAACTTTCTTCTCGAGATCCTTTTTTAAATTTTTTTTTCAAGATTTTCTTGAAATTACTATTTAAGGTTTTTATGTTTTTAGTCGAGTAATTTTTCTTAAAGCTATATATTTTTTCGATTATTTTTGTTTTAATAAATTTTTCTAGATTTGAATTATATAGAATTTTATAAAAAAACCTTTTCTCGAAATTACAAATTTTTATTTTTTTAGTTTTATTAAGATCATCTAAAATTTTTAACATTTATGTAGAAAAACTTTTCTTTTGACTTCTTCTTTCTTGTGGTTTCTAGATTTAGTTTAGTTATTTTCTTCTTAAAACTGTAGATTTCTTTTAACATTTGAATAATAATAATTTCCTTGGATTTTATTTATATAAATTTTTAGAATTATTCTTCAAAAATTATTCTTCGATATTTTAATTAATACAATTTACTTATATCTATATTTTGTTAGATTTTTTTTTCTTCTTTACTTCCATCATGAAGTTGAACTACAAAATTATTGTAAAATTTAATAAATTTATTCAAACAGATTTCTCAAATAATTCTTGATGGTATTTTCCTGCCTGGAGGGTGGGATAGAGGACCACCCACTTACCCTACATATACATATAATCTTTAATTCTTTATCGTCTCATTGTATCCAATGAAATTAATTACAAATCTTTTTAAATAAAAAATGAAATTAAAATGGAAGCATTTTTGAGTGAGTAAATTAGTAAAATATGATGAATGATGAGTGGGCAGACTTTAAATATAAGTTAGATAAGATTTGCTATAGAAAATTAATTATATTTAAAATTACATTTTGATTTTGTTTCCTTTTTTATTACATAAAGGGTTTGAAGGTTTTTAGCAGCAAAATCATCAACGGTTAGCAATTAAAGTTATCATATATATGTAGGGTGGGTGGTCTCTATCTCACCCTCCAATGAGCAAAACATAATGGAGAATTGTAACAAAAAGTTGTAAAATATAAATAAACACAAAATAATAATAATTGCATTTTTTGAGATTTATTTATACAAATTTTTCAAATAATTTTAGATGATATTTTACTGATTGAAGGGTGGGATAGAGGCCACCCACCCACCCTACATATACATATAAATTTCAATTACTGATCGTCTCGCGGTTTGGAGTAAATAAATTTTACAGAACTTTTTGAATTAAAAAAAAATTCAAAAGGTAAAATTTTTGATGAGGTAATTAATACAATCTTTAAGGAGGATGGGTAGACAGACTTCAAATCTAAAATAGATAGTATTAGCTATATAAGGACATTTATATTTAAACGTAAATTTGGATTATGCTTTATTTTTTATTAGATATAAGATTTTATTGTTTTTTGCAGCAAAATCATCAACAATTAATATTTGAGGTTATCATGTATATGAAGGGTGGGTGGGTGGCCTCTATTCGACTTTCCAATCAGTAAATCATAAGCGAGGGCTTTAATTAAAAATTGTTAAATGTAAAGAAATATAAAATTTGTGATATTAATTATAATAATTTCCTTAAAATTACTCCAAAACTATGGATTCTTTACAATTACTTGTTATAAAATGGTGATATGGCCATCATAGTCATTTCCCCATATTTTTCTACAATTATTTGTTATAGAAGTTTTATGTAACTTCAATAGTTTATTCGTAATTTGCAAAAAATGTCAAAATTTTCAATTTTTATTATTTTCTCAAAAGTTAAGAATTTTATGAAAAATATGTTTTTATAAAACTTGTTCAGTTTTTTATTCCCTTTAACTTTTGTTTGAACCGTTTTTTAAAATTTTTCATATTTAGAAAAATATCACGAAAAAACAAAAAAACGCCTCGAGTAAACAACCACTTCCGGTTTAGGAAAAGCTTTTCTGTTCTAATTTTTAATAATAAAACCTTATGTTTAAAGTTAAATCTCAAACGGATTTTTTATTTTTGAAATAGAGCGCCCGTAGACATTTTTATGCACGAAAACAATACTTCCCCTATATACAGGGTGTCCCATTTTAATCCGCCAGTAGCGATAATTCTGAAACTTTGCATTGAATCAAAAAGTGTTCCAAATGAAAAGTTAATGGTTCTGAGGGGGACATCTGATGCCGTAGACTTTGCCCCCCCAGCCCCCCAAGGGGGGCGGGAACAGGGGGCAACTTTAAAATTTTAAATGGAAACCCCTATTTTTTATTGCAGATTCTAATAGATGGTTAAAAAGTATGTAAGTTTTATCCGAAACATTTTTTTATTGGTCGAGAGATGGCGCTGCAAATGTAAAAGTTTTTTATCAATTAAATTGCGAAAATCGTCACGTAATTAACTGTTATTATTACTTAAGACTTACTCACAACCTTACAAGGTTGTTTTTTTCTCAGCCTGCCCAAATACTACCCCCGCCCCCCCTACAAAGACGTAAAGTTTTTTCAAACAGTGTTTGACCTGGCCCCCCTCATAGCTTCATTTTTTGAAAAAAAAAACGACATTCTTTTTTGAATTATTTTATCATTATTTAATTTGAAAAAGAAGTGCTCAATCGCTATTTTTGAGTACTTTACGTCTTTGTAGGGAGGGCGGGGGTAGTATTTGGGCAGGCTGAGAAAAAAACAACCTTGTAAGTTTGTGAGTAAGTCTTAAGTAATAATAACAGTTAATTACGTGACGATTTTCGCAATTTAATTGACAAAAAACTTTTACATTTGCAGCGCCATCTCTCGACCAATAAAAAAATGTTTC
>OZ018397.1:40452060-40497409 GCA_963969525.1 Ontholestes murinus | reverse complement strand
AATACCATCATTGATTCGCTCTCTAAATATACCCAATTATATAAACGTGTATATTCGACAATAATCGAACATGTAAGATTGCTAAATAATCAAACCTTATTTAAAAATTAACCGATCGGAATTAAAGTCCTTTACACCATCCTTGCTTATAACAACTCTATACACTCCACTACTAAGCCGAAACCCTCCGAAATCATGTCTGGGCACATAGACAATAAATTAATGCTAGGCGTTACCTTGGAAACCATTCTTATAAATAATTATGTTCAGGTGTATAGAAATAAAGTAAAATTACTATACGAAAAGATTAACGAAACCATTAATTCAAATAAAGGTCAAACTATCGAAAAAAATAATGTGACCCGTGAAGAGGTTCCCCAAATTCCGGAAGATGTTTTTATTAAGAATAAAAAAAAACAAGCTAAGACCAAAAGTAAATACAAAAAAATGGTGATGTGGCCATCATAGTACTTTTATCTGGATCTGGATCTGGATTAAATTTGCCAAGGGTGATCAAATCATTGACCAGAGCACTTAGGCCTCACTACGCCCGTTGTCCCCCCTAATTGGGACAGCCTTGCATTGTTCTATCACTCATTTAGCCACCCAAGGTGGCATGCAAAGGGCAGCACAACGCTTGGAGGGTTATCCCTTATGTTGGCCATGTTCGGCCAGAGCACCCCTAGCATGGACTCTCTAAAGTGGGCGAGAGCCGGGCAGGTGGTTAACACATGTTCCACTGTCTCGTCCTCTTCTTCACATGCTCTACATATGGGGGTTTTCACCAGTCCCATAGTAAACAAGTGTTTCCTTAGCTGACAGTGACCCGTAAGGATACCTGTGATAAGACACAGATTCCCCCGGGATAGTCGCAAATAATATTCAGCTGTTTTCATATTGTGTGAGCGTATTGCTTCCTTGACCTGTCTGCAGCCTGAGGTGTTGTCCCAACGTTATTTTAGCATCTTGAGAGTATTCTGTTTGAGTATATCAGTAAGGCATTTCGGTGTTGGCGCGATCGGGGGGCTGTCCGTGGTATCACTGAGAACCGATCCAGCTCGCGCCAACTCGTCTGCTTTGCTGTTGCCTTCTTCATTATTGTGTCCCTTGACCCAGCGCAGCTCAATACTGTTTGATTGTGCTGCTTGTTTAAGGGTGTTGTGACATTCTTTTACTAGTGTTGAGGTGATCTTGTGACTAGTCGCTGCTAGTATTGCTGCCCTACTGTCTGTAAGGATTTGGATGTTCCTATCACGGATGTCTCGGTGTAGGATTTCTTTCGCCCCTTGGATGATGCCAACGATCTCTGCTTGCAGAGTAGTTGTGTGCTTCTCTAGGGGTATACCCTATATACATTATAGGGTCTATTGAAGACGTAGCAGGGTGGCAAATTGTCTGTCTTCCTTTCAAGGAAGGGTGTCTTTTTGACAGCCTCCTCTAAAAGGTGACAGTGTCTGCCAGCCCTGCCTCCTTTGTAACAGAGTCCAACTGAGTTTAGGCGCAGTGCTGCCGCCGTGGCCTTCTCCTCTACGTATAAGTCGAGAGGTGGAAGGCAGAGCATTGCTTCCATTGCTGCAGTGGGTGTTGTTCGCATTGCTCCGGTCGTGCTGAGGCATGCTATCCTTTGCAACTGAGTAAGCTGCTTTGCTGAGGTTTTCTGTCTGGCTCTGGGCCACCAAACCAGTGCTCCATAGATTAGCATTGGTCTTACTACCGCTGTGTACAGCCAAAGTGCTATCTTGGAAGATAGCCCCCATGTCTGCCCCACAGCCCTCCGGCATTGCCAGAGGGAGACGCATGCTTTTTTACATTTCATTTTGAGATGTGGTTCCCACGTCAGCTTGCCGTCGAGGATCACTCCCAGGTATTTGACTTCTGACGACAATGTCAACTGGGTGTTGACTAACTTAGGAATCTTTAGCTTACCTACCTTTTCTTTGTGAAGAGGACCATTTCAGTCTTTGACGGGTTTATGGTCAGAGACTGGTCGTTACACCAGTGTTCGATTATTTTGAGGGCTTCCTGCATCAAGCTGCATAGCACCGTCTCAAATCTGCCTGTTGGGGGTTATGTCATCTGCATATCCTATGGTGTAGAAGCCATTGTCGTTAAGTCGCGGCAGTAGGCTGTCAACAACTATGTTCCACAGGAGTGGTGAGAGTACTCCACCCTGTGGGCAGCCTTTAGCAACGATCTTTCTGACAGTGGTGTTTCCTACATTTACTGTGACTGCCCTATTCTCCAGCATGCTTTTGATCCATCCACTAACTGTGGGGTTCACACCATGCGTGGAGAGAGCAGTTTCCATTTTTCTGAAGGTCGTTTTATCAAAAGCACCTTCTATGTCAATGAACACGCCCAAGGTGGACATTTTATTGTCCAGAGATCTTTCGATTCGGTCTACAACAGTGTGCAGAGCCGACTCCGTTGATTTCCCCTGAGTGTATGCATGTTGGTTAGCGTGGAGCGGATTCGTAATCAAAGCCGTCTCGCGAATTAATCTTTCGCACAATTTTTCTAACGTTTTTAGGAGAAATGACGTTAGACTAATTGGGCGGTGTGATTTAGCTAGTGTATAAACTATACGACCAGGTTTCGGTATGAAGATAACTTTTACTTCTCTCCCTGCTAGAGGGATGTATCTGAACGCAATACATGCCCTGAAGATTTTGGCTAGGTGGGCTGATAATATGTCTAGCCCCCATTGGAGGAGGGCCGGGAATATACCGTCCAAACCTGGCGCTTTAAATGGTGAGAAGCTTTTGATTGCCCAGGTTATACGTGTCCCTTCCGTGAGGTGATCTGCCACCTCCCAATCCTTTGAGAGGATCTTTTTGAGCCTTGCAGCTGCCGAGGTGGTTTCAACCTCCTCACAAAAAGACCTCCAGGCTGCCCTTTGTTTTTGCCTTATTAGTTTTTTGTAGTTTTGTTGGATGTTTTTATAGACCATCCAGTCCGACTGTTGTTTAGATTTCTTTGTTTTGTTAAAGGATTTTCTCGCAGCTCTTCTGAGATGGTCGAGTTCTCCGCACCACCAAGGTGTGGTGTTCTCGAAGTCTTCCACCTTTCTCGCAAGGCAGGAGTCCTTATATGCTTTTATAATGGAGTGTTGAAACGTATTTACATAGGCTTCAATGTCTTCCACTGTATTAAGTTGGCCGGTAGCTTCGCAAGTTCGCAGACTCCGCGAGAGGTTGTCTATGTAGGCATTCCTGTCCGTTAGTCTCGGGTTGCGAAGGTAACATGTTTTCGTACCCGTTGTATGTGTTAGTGTATATTTGATCCACCTATGATCTGACATAGGTGGATCAAATATACACTAACACATACAACCGAATGTTAAAACGTTGCTCAAATCGAAAATAGACTCTAAAGTTTGGCCTCTAAATGATATGTGTTTGGGCGTTAATAAGCAATACCAGTGCAGTGACAATCTGCTTATCAACTATAAAGCAGACTGCGAAAGAGAACTACTTAAAAATGGATACAGCAAAAATTGTAAATTCACAAAATTAGAAATTCAAACGAACCACCTAGAGAAAATGCCCAACCAATTCCGTCCTGTATTCACAAGTGAAGGAATTAAGATAACCTGTCCTGACCGAGCGAAGTCATGGAACCTGCAAGGGATTTTCCTGGTCCAACCCAACAAGTGTAACCTGGCCTTTCGAAACTGCATAATACCAAAAATCGAGGGATCTTTGGAAGCCCCGTCCTCATCAGAGCAGTGAAGCCCCTCTTGAATAATTTTAATGTGAAAAACTTCTCTTTTCAGCTGAAAAGACTTAAATTGGACGACATCCCCGTGTTTTCCCAAAACTATATAGTTTCCTGAATAAGTGATCCCCTAAAACCCAGTGCATGGACGCTCAAATATATTAGGCGAAGGTACTACTCCCCCGGGAATACTATCGATTCTTCCCCTACATGTCGAATCTAAGGAAGGAGGAGTTACCTCTCGTCCACGATAGACTATTAATTGTTCATAATACATTAATCTTATTGTTTAATTATGCATATTTCTATATTATGTCTAGTTGGTTATTTACGCTTATCTATGCGCGGAGTAATTTCCGCCAGATGTTCTTTTCGCTTAGCTTTTAGTTTAATATTGTATAAATAGCTTTAGCATTAAGGCTCCCTAGCTATTATTATTATTAAATCAATTCAAGTCAGTATTGCTGTCAGTCGTTTCTTTAAATGTAGTATTTTTATTAACATGTCTAAATCCAAATATCGCTTAATGTACCATAATTTCGGAAATAAACAGTTTTTAAAAACCACGAAAATATAATTTGTATGTAATTTTAATAATTAAGTATTCGTTTTGAATATTTATTAATATTATTTAGTGATTATATTATTGCTGGTAATATTATAATAAATAAACTAATATAGAAATTAAATTATTACAATAAGACCCAAATAATATACTTTAAAATTTAAAAACTGAAAAGATATTAATGAAGAGTAAACTCCGGCTTCATTATATTCAGAAGTACCACAAAGTAAACGCATTCTCAAATAAACATGAAATAATTTTATTGTTTTAAAACAATTAAAAGCTTTATTTAAAATATGGTAAAACAATAATATAATTAAACAAAATTGGTACATCTGGTTAAATAGTTTTCAGTTTCTAAAATGAAACAATAATAACTTTGAAAAAAATCGTAAAAACCTAGTAATTATAAAGTTTCTTAAAACATTTTCTTTTCTTATTGCGTAAGCAACAATTGAAACTAATAACAGTCGAAAAATTAAAAAAAAAAAACTGTTGTAAATTCATTAAAACAAACTCACTTTCTGACATATAAACCATTGATTTATTAAAAAAATAAATAAATTTCACTAAATAATGTTTTTATAACGGTTGGAAATTAAATTTTATTTTATTTTATAAAATTTATTTTAAAAAAAACTAAAGAAAAGTTTGTTAAATTACAGCTTTTATCAAATTATTTAATTGTTTTAAAAACAGTAGAAAACTTGATGTGAGAAAATGATTACAAAAAACAGTTGTAAATTTAATAATAGAATCTCACTTTCTAAAACTGAAACAATAAATTTATCGAAAAGGAATTAAAAAACCATAAACATTTATTGAATACTAAAGAGAAACTTTTTTATTTTGCTCTAAATTAGTTGAAACATAAAAATTGAAAAATCGTTAAAAATACTTTTTGAAAGTTTGCTTAAATGAATTGTAAACTAACTTTTTAGAATATTTCATTTAACAGTTTAAAACATAAAATTGAACTTGAATTTGGAAATTTGTTAGAAAAAAAAAACAAAAAACTTTCTTATAAAAGTGATGCTACTCTTAATGCTAAAATGAAATTTAAAATACTTGATTTATGAACGATGATTTCCAGGAAAACTATTGAAAATTTATTAAGAAAATATGTATATACATTAAATAAAAGCAATTTGCTAAAACAATTATTTTAGAATACCAATTATTAAAACAGTTGACAACTTTGTTACAAATAAAAATAATTGAAAATATTTTAAAAAAAGTTAAAAACACTACTAATATTTTGCTTAAATCAATTGATACTTAACTTACTTTAATATATATATTTTTAATTTGCTTAAAAAGTCACTTGAAAATATTAAAAAACAACTGTTTTTTACTAAGAACAATTAAACATTTGAATAAAAAGGAAATTAAAATGACTTTTTTTTGATTAAAAATTTAGTTTGAAACAGTTTAAAAAAATGGTAGAAATTAAGTAAAAATAAACACTTTTAAATTAAAAAAAAGTTAAATCATTTTAAAAATTATCTTTATGATTTAAGAAAATAAATATATTAAAAGGAAAAACGTTTAAAAATTTTCTAAATAATCATATTAAACAACGTAACTTAAAAATACATTTGAAAATTTACAAAAAGAGTTGAAAATGGATTACATTACAAAAAACAGTTGTAACTTCATTAAAACAAACTCACTTTCTGAAATATAAACCATCGATTTATTAAAAAAAATTAAATTCACTAAAGAATGTTTTTATAACGGTTTAAAATTAAATTTCATTTTATGTCATAAAATTTATTTAAAAAAACTGTTGAAGAAAACTAAAGGAGAGTTTGTTAAAATACAGCTTTTATCAAATTATTCTTTTGTTTTCGTCAATAGTGACTATATTTTAGTATTAATCTAATTTGTTTTTAGTTCTTTGAGTCTTTAGAACCAATGCTTTTTGGTAATATAAACTGTTTTTTAAGTTTTTTTTTCTCTGACTTAAATTTTTTGGTATTCTCAAACTAATTTTCCAAGGTATTACGGTTTACCTGGAGATTTAAAAACTCCAAAGTAAAATTCCATTTTCTTATCTTCAGCTGCTCTACACTGAGGTGATCTAAAATAGATCGAAACCGGTTCGTGGCTGTTGTTGACACTTACATTAGTAATATTCAACTGCTTTTATTTTGATTTTCTTTCCTAAATACGAGGGTCGATCAAATACAAAGAAGTTTTTTTATCGATCGCTAAGTGAATACAATAATACATACTTTTTAAAACTAAATTTAATTTTATATTTGATTCGCCCTCGTATTAAGATTGTTTTTTTTAATAATTAATTATTCTGTGTATTTTCATTTTAATACCAAAATATCGAATGAAGAAATGAAAATGATCAACTATGTTTAGGTTAATTTTAAACTTTCTAGAAAAGTTTGATATTTACTTAATAACAGTTGAAATTTTGTGAAAAAAAATATAATCTGTTAAAAAATATTATACAAAATATAATTGAAAATGAAGTGTAAATTTTTCTTTAAGAAGAAACAGTCGATTGAAATAAATTATTACGAGAAATAACGATCTAAAAATAATTTATAAATTTTCTTGAATCACATTCTCATTTATCACTTGCTGAAACATTTGGAACTATTACTGATTAAGGTTTAAATTAGTAACACAATCTAATTTTTTTAAAAATAACTGAAAATTTATTAAAAATTATGTTTATATTCTATTTTTTTTTTCTATTTTTTTTCTGGTTTTAGTAGACTTCATTTGTTTTTTGTTGTCCTCATAACAAAATTATATTTAAATTAAATTTTATTTCCTCGATGTATTTTTAAAATATTGTTTAATAATTTGGTTGGTTAATATTCTAATTTGAACTCTATTTTCATGTTATTTAACTGTTTTTTACGAGAGTGTTTTTAGTAATATTTAATATTTAATATTTTATTTTATTTCTTTTTATTTTTATGTCTTCAATTTTAATTATATATTTAATTTTTTTTTGTTTTACTTTCACAATTGCTACTATTTGATTAAAATTAATTTAAATTAGACGTCTTTATTACGACGATAAAAAAAACCACAGTGATTCTAACATCTAAAAATAAAATTTTACCCTGTATTTATATTGTCATCACAGAAGCCAATTAGGGCTAATTACTGTTATAACTTATACTCAAATTATAATTACAAAACAAATTTATTATTTTTTATATACACGCAATATATGCGACTTTTAATATAAACTGGGTTTACTCATTAGTAAATGCAGTGAGTTTCTTTGCAGGATGATATGCAAGTATTCAAGTTTTAATTGAAATATTTTAATTATCTACCTTTTATTTTTTACAGATGTCTTCATCAAAATTTTCACGTGGATGAATATAATTTTGATACAAGGTGAAATTACACATCACCACTTTTTACCGATGGATGTAAACACGGAGGAGAAGCAGTATATATGCATTAAAGAATTTTTGGAATATGCACGCGATGAAAGGTCGATTTATTTGTACTCGAATGTGACGAATACTCTTAATGAATTGGCGTATTTGATAACGAGATTTGGATCGCATGTTAGAAACTTTGATGTGGATGGTTACCTAAAGTTTGGACGGTTTACATATTTTGCTTTTTTGATTACTGATAAGGTACACAATTTAAATTATTAATGACTTCTTATATACTTATTATCGAATTGTATTATTATTTAAAATTTTAATTTTTATTCTAGATACATCACATCAAAAATTACTTTGCCGGTATGATGGATTCAACAACGTTTCTATCCGAAACGAAATATTTCATAGTGTATTTAGGTCAACGAGGATTTGGCCTTAATATTCTCGATAACCTGGTTGGTGTACACTGTAAGGATCATCGTAATGAACAAGAAATTAGATTTTTACACGTCCGAACCATACGAGGTGCAGTGTGGCGGTGATGGCCGATACAATTACATATTCAATTGCGACACAATGAGTTTCGATAAAATATTTGAAATCTACAATTACAGTTATAGCACCTTTTACGGATGCGGCGTGAAAGTTTTGACGGTGGTAAAACAACCGTTCGTAATCGACGTTAACGATACCAAAAATCCTGGCATAGAAGTTGAAATATTTAACTTGGCAGCGGAAAAATTTAACTTCACGCCTATATATTTAGACGATAAGAATACTTCTTGGGGGCAGTTATTAAAAGATGGAAATTTTACCGGAATGCTGAAGAGACTGCGCGATAGGGAAGGTGATGTTTTGTTTGGAAACTTTTTCACCAACTCGTCATTCACCGCACGCTTTCAAGTCTCATACCCTTATCTACAAAGCGATCTTGCGTTTTTTATCCCAATGGAAGTTTTGAAGAAGAGTTGGTTAGCAGGTGTAAAAGTTTTTGATCTCGATGTATGGCTGCTATCAATTGCTATGGTTGTAGCTATGCAGGTATCGATACAAACATTCTCAATTGTACTACATAGCTTACAACTCGAACCAGTAAGGTATAATTTCCTGCTAACATGGGGAATACTAATAGGAAAACCTGCGAAGGAACCAAAAGTATTGGTATTTCGTTTTTTATTCATAGTTTGCGTATGGTGTTCTTACATACTTCATTCTTCATATGAAACAAGGCTTTTGTATTTTTTGATGAAGCCGGAATTAGAGCAAGGAATACAGTCAGACTTGGAAGTGATCAAAAGTGGAATGAAATATGGAGGATTACGTTATGCAAAGGATTTATTTGCTCAACCAAACTCTTATATATACAAAAAGTACATCGATTGCCCAATAAGTACGCATTGTTTAAACAAGACCGCTTTTGAAAGAGACATGGCCACTCTTGATAACAGGCGCTATACCAATTATTTTATGAGTTATTATGTTGACAGCAGTGGGCATTCGCTCCTACGAAAACTTCCCAGTTCTTACAGTTTCTTTTCCTGGATCATCATGAATAAAGGATTTCCCATTCTTCCTTTAATAAACAACACTATAATCCATCTGTACGATCACGGATTTATAAGCAGAATGTTTCGGGATAGTATTAAATATATTGCAATTAGTGACAAAGTACCCAGCCAAACTTTAGAGTTAGATCAATTGCTTTTCGGATTCTATGCATTGATTATTGGGCATATTATATCATCATTGATATTTTTGTGTGAAATAATGTTTACTAATTATTATTCAATATTCGGATAATAGAGAGTTTTTTGTAAACAAAATATAGATTTTGTTGAATAATTTTGGACCTAATAGTATAACAGAGCACGTAGGAAGTACTAAAAAACATTGTATATTATTTTTATTATTATTATTTTTAATACAAAAATACGCAACAAAAAATATCCATAAAAATGCCGTATGTAGTTTGTATAGAATAGAAAATAGAGCAAAGACTTAAAAATTTGTACTGTGAATTTGAAAACCAATGACATGCAAAAGATAAGAGAAAAGGCCAACCTCAGGAGGTGAAGACTGGAAGTGAAAGAGCGTTGAATAAGCTCATTGACATATTCAATTATAAATATAACCTCCGATGTTTCAAGTACCATACTTAAGCGGGGTTGTAAACTTGATCTTCTTATTTTTAAAGAACATAAAACCCACTTCTAACAACAGAACAGCTACAAATTAGATTACAGATGCATTAAAAAGAAGAAAAGGCAAACAAAAAATAAACAATAAAAATTTCTAAATAAAAGTAGAAAGTAGAAGGAAACGAATTAGATTACTAAATATACCTGGCAACAAAAGGTACATTAAAAAATCAGTAGAGGCAAGAAATTTTAATAGGAAACATTTCTAAATAAAAGTTTAAAAAAGAAAACAAAAAAAACTGATGTTTTAAGAGATTTCTTAGTGTTTGAAACGCCTCCTGACATTCCTTGTTTCATCATTTTTAACTTCGATAATCATCCGTAAGGACCAAAACACGTGTTAATTATTTTATGATAAACTCATGGAACATAATGGTATCACTAATACTAAGAGATCTAATCCAAAGTTATTTCACAACAGAAATTTAAAAAGAGAAAAGAAAGATAAGTAGTTCCCCGAGGATCTATTCTAGAACTAACACTATGGACTACATTATTCAATGAGGTAATGAGTAAACATAAAAATGTTGGGAGGTGTTGATAAGGCCTGCTTCGTTTCGCCTATCTTGGATTCATGATTTGAGATAATTTCTTCCTGACATTCCTCGTTTCATTAAAACAGGTATTTTCTTTTGATGAGGCGGTTTAGTGATATTAAAAAATCCCGCCATATAATATAAGAAGAAGAATCTAAGGATGAAGATGAGGACATGGGCTTCGGTCTCTTCGATTAAGAACCTGTACATTGTACCTTGTTTTTTATTCCTTATTTTTTTAATAAAAAACTTAAGTTAACAATACACTATTGCGAAATAAATTAACTACTCTTAGTTCTTTGCTCTTAAAATATGAATTACGTATAAATATAGAGATTAAAAGTAATTTCTATTTTAAAAACATATCAGTATATTTAGAAGCCCATTAATATACAATTCAATATGTTTACTTTTGCTTGTTAAGTTTGTAAATACTCAAGAAAAAATTTACGTTAATATTTTTATTTTATTTTTTTATTCATCGTGTTAGTACAAAGGTTTACACTTGTCAATAAAATAAGCTTACATCTATTTCTAAGTCTAATAATAAAACCATATAGTTAAACTTTTTAACTTTAAATAATTTAAAACAATTTAATAAAATAACGAATTCTAGCAATAACATATAGGATTTAATAATTACTTCACACGATGGATGTGACGTTATAAAATCCGAGTGCAATCTAGTGGAGGAAGACAGTCATCACCCTCCATTACTTATGGATTTCACCTTTACAACAGAAAACACATAGAACTTCATGGCCAAACATCGAAAAATCGACTTATATAACTTCAAAGCTACCAACCTTCCTCTTCTCTATGAAGCTATATCTCTTGCAGACTGATCCAAAATAGAAAAAAATAAGAACCCAGATGACTGCTGTACCTTTTTATATCAAACTCTATTTTCAATTTTTGATAGTCATGTACCCAAACGAAAAGAAAAAGGCAATATAAATCGGTACCCTACATGGTTTGATAAAGAAATAATTTCCCTCTTAAAGAAAAAAAAAGGAAGAAGAGTAAACATTTCAGAAACAGTAATTCCCTGGAGCAATACAAACACATACGTCGTTTAACCAAACTCAAAATAAAACTAGCTTACAATAAATATATCAAGCATACGGAAGATATGATTGCTCACGATCCAAGTTCATTCTGGAATTTTGTTAATAACAAAAAGTGCCAGACGCGCATCCCGGGATGTACATATGAAGTTTCAAAACACTGTTTTAGAAGATCCACTTGAAATTGTTGAAAGTTTTGCAGAACAATTCAAATCCGCATATCTACCATCTGATAATAATAACACAATACCTTGTCAACACAATCTTGGACATTATTTTATGAGCGAAGAAATCATCTTACGAAGTTAGCGACATCTAAAACCGAAACTCAAAATGGGTCCAGATGGAGTCCCTTCCTTCATATTAAAAGATTGCGCTATAGTTTAGTTAAACCTTTATTGCACTTATTCAATCAGATTCTTTCCACTGGCATTTTTCCTCAGTGCTGGAAGGTAACGAAAATATATCCGGTCTTCAAGATGGTCGATAAAGGGAATATTGAAAATTACAGACCCATTGCCTTAATATCGAACTTTAGTAAGGTGTTTGAGTTTATTATTGTTGACCACATTTACTCAAAAATCAATATTTAATTGAGCCCAAAGCAGCATGGATTTATGAAAAAAAATCTACTCAAAGTAACTTACTAAACTTCACCCAATTTATAGCTGATAACTTAGAACGCAGACATCAAGTGGATGTTTTGTACAGCGACATGACAAAAGCATTCGATAGAATATCGCACAGTATTCTTATCAGCCGACATATATAGTACACTTCTACCTAGATGATGACTAGCTTATAGGCAAAACTATAGTCACTGAGTAATTTACAAAATTTAATGATAAAACAAGTTATTGTGTCCTAATTCAAAATTATTCAAGATGCACGACGAAGTAAACGCTTCAATTTCTCTGCAAGAATTCTAGAATTTTTAAAATAATATTCCTTTTAATCCAGATTCTCGTAATTCTATTCAGGTGTTCCATTAATTACTTCTATGAATTGCTTTCCTCTTTCACCAAAAATTTTAATATTCATCAACAAAATACCTTCCACATGTTTAGAATTCTTCAACATTTTTTCTCAAGTTGCAAAAATCATGTAGGAAACTTTAGTTTTCTATTTCCCATTATATCTTGCTTCATTTTAGTCGGACTTCTTTTACATAACACTGAATAACATTTTCCATTACAGATTTTTAAAATCCAGATTTCTATGACTCTCTTTATTGATTCTTGACTATTAAAGCAATTTATCTTCAAGACCTCTAGAAATTTTCAGCATCTATTGCTTCACTAATTTTCCTACATCTTTTATTTTTTATGGTTACACTTTCCTATTTTGAAAATTTCACGATCGTGTTTTTCATTATAAGTTCATTTCAAGAAGGTATCTAAAGTTTTTCCGCAACTTTTCTTTCACATTTTAAGTACTTATATAATCATTTTGTTCAAAAATTCGCCAACAATTTCCCTTTCAGATTTCTATCATTTCCCTTCTAAATTTTGAAAATTTTACACAATCCTTTGTTTCATTTTATCACACCTTTCTTCAAGCATGCTATAATTTTTCAACAATATCTCTTAAAGCCCTAATATTCTAAAATTAAAATATCCATTTTTTATAATCGTGAGAATAGTTATAATAATTTTAAAGTTCACATAAATAACAGAACTTTATGAATACCCTATATATCTCTAACAGTCAAAAGTATTAGATTTTAAATTTTAAATTAAAATAGGAGCACAATACCTACAGCAGAACTGTGTCCACAACAAGAATGATTTACATGTAGTCGCAAACTTTAAAATGACTAGTGTTTACTTGACATTATTAAACTGCTGCGATTTCCGTTTTAGACAGGACCGTATTTTCGCGATACTTGCACAATGGAAACTGTACACACGGGAGTAAACCGAGCGCGTTCGCGTGTTACAAAAGCCGTTTCCAAGTGTCCAGAAATATTTTAGGGGGTAGTAAATAGGTAACCCAGATTTTAAGAAAGTTCATTGTATCCACACTCACATAAATAAATCAACGACCATGATCAAGATACTGATTAAGTGATTTGACAATCCAGGTACAAAAAAATTAGAGGTATGAAAAGTTGTATGTCAGTACCTAGATTTTAAAAGGACAATGAAATAATTATTTGATTTCACAAAGGCTAATTTAATCATAATCGTGAAAACATTGCAATTTTTTTGTAAACTGTTTAAATAGTTGTAATCATCTAAAATTATAATAATTTAAAAATGCAAATACTTAACTAGTAACACTAGTTAGTATTCACTTACTTTACAGTTTAAAACTCCAAGTGAATCCTAAACAGAGTTTTAATAACTTGAAGGACACACGAGGTGTCTCCTGATATCGTATCTCCTCCTCCGTTATATTCAAGATGTATCATAAAGTAAACGCCTCTTCAAATACACATTTAAAATACTTTACGTAACTCAATCAAAAATTTAAAAAAAAAATAAGCGCAAAATATTTCCCGTATAAATTAAACGTCTACAATGCTAAAACTCGCTTATTATTTAATGATGATATTTTATAATTTTGGAATAATTTTCAACATTTGCTGTGCTACTCTTTTGATAGAACAAAATGTTGAAATTGGAAGAATTAACTCCTTTTCTATTCATTTATTTGTTGAGTTACGTGAAGAGATTAAATAATATAACATATTATGTAATATATATATATGAAGCACAACAAGTGTATTTGGAAAATATTTATTTATTATTTATTTATCTTTGGTCTCCATTCTTGAATAATATTACATAATTTTAATTTTAACCAGTTAAAGAAACAATTAAAAATATTGATAAACAGAAATGAAAACTATTAAGAAATAATAATTTTACAACGTGGAAAACAGTTGAAACTTGAAACATTAAATAGATTAACATATTGTATGTCAATATATAATATATTTAATTGAAAAATATAAAACAACTGATTAAAAAAATATATTTGATTGAAAAATAATTCATTTTGATTTTTTAATTTCAAACTGTTCCTTTTTTAATAGAAAAGCAATTAGTTTTTATAATGAAGAAGGAGATACGATGACTTTGTTTTACCACTTTATTAAATATGATAAATAAAGTGGTAAAACAAAGTCATCGTCATCTCCTTCTTTATTATATTCCACAATTAAAAAATTAATTATTTATTCTTTTAATCCCAACTGCTTTTACTTTTTACTTTTGAAAAATTTTACTCTTGACCTATGTTAACATAGTTTACGAATGTAGGTCAAGGTTGCGCCAGGGCAATAAATAATATATTGGATAAGGCCAGAAGTGGGTCATCTTAAGCAGTGATAAAATATATTAAAATCCTTTAGTTCGTTGTAGAATTATCTTAAGCGGTGGTTTGAAGCGTATTTTATTTTGTAAGGTCAATTGTATGATAAGTCAATAATAGTATTAAACAAGGTGTTTAAATTAAAATTATAATATGTAAGTACGGTGCTTGGGAAATACAATACAGATTTTGAAGACTTTCACTTCGGTAAACATAAATATAGTTTCAAACACTTCAGCTTATCACCATGACACAATCAATAACTCTTTGATAGTGTCAAAGGACGTTATATTTTATGTTTATACTTTTTTTTTATATTTAATAAATAAAATAGTGAAGGAAGATTTTTTATAAATATTTTGTTTTTGAAAAATAATTTTTATTCTTTTGAAGTTTAAGCAAAGTAAAGCTATTAAGTTATTTATAAAGAACATTTGTTTGCGTAGGGAGTATTAATTCATTAGTCATTAACTACTGATCTAATTTAAACCGGAGTAAATCTGAAACCGTTCATTAAGTCAGCTTGTAAGTTTCATCACGCAGAGACCTCTTCTGTAAAAAAGGTCAAATATATAATTAGACAATCAACAAGTTTTCTATATATTACAGAAAACTAATTTTAAAGTGTATTCGACTTCAAACTTCTATTTGTTCCAATAGTGCCCTCTTACGTAAAAATTATGAGATATAAAACTCATAAGATTAATGCTTTCTGGACCTTTCACGACTCTGTCCCCAACAAAATAAAATCCTGTCGATTTTGTCAATATTTCTACTTTTTAAAAATAATATGGACTTGTTTCCCTCCCTTTTTATTGTTACAATATTATAATTATTTCATTATTATTATTATTTAATATTTAGAACAACAAAAATACAATTAAGACGCCATCTATGTCTGAGGGTTGCACTATGATTCCCTAGTTGGGTGGATAACCATCACAACCATGGTGAAATGTCAACCGAGATAATTATCATAGAAAATATAATTATTATAATCATAACAAAATATTTAATATTTGTTTTGAAATAAATTAATAAAAACGAAGTATAAGAGGAGTATTATTGATTTCTATCTCACTGTCACTTATTATGATGCAAAGTATATTCTTACTTTTAACAAATAACAATATTCAAGTATTTAAACAAATTCGACATTAACGTATGGCGCCATCTAGAAATACTAATGTGTACACGCAATTAAGGTTATAATATAAAACTTATTATTATCATATTAATTACAATTCGTGAAAATTAATCTATATTTATTTTCAACATTAAAATTCCTCAACGTGTTGTACAATATTCGTGTGTAATAGGTAAAATCAAAAGTAACATTACTTACATTAATAGTCAATTTATTCGTAATTAAATTTTTGTAATATGACAACTTGCGTCATCTGAAGATAATTTCACCAACTATCTACGAGGTGTCAGCATAACAATCTGTAATATGCTTACTAGCGCCATCTAAAAGAGGAAATATTTGTTTATAACCAGCTTGTAAATGTGACCTATACTTCCCTCTCATGTACAAAAGCTGAAAGTAAATTAAAAAGGATTCTATATTAGTTAGTAGCAGTCATACTTCATATTCCATCATCTACCTCTTCACATTTCTGTGATCCTGCTCCCTGGTCGCCGATTTAAAATCGGAAATTCTTCATAGGTCATTACCGACTTTGACCGACTCCTCGAAGGCAAGTAACGATCGTACTTGTTGAATTGCGAAAATATATTCATAAAAGACAGAATGTTTTTTTTTATAGAATACTCCTGATAAAAGACATTCTCTCTTTATAAATATGTATTTATTATGATGAAAAAATTAATTTATACCATTTTTAATTAAGAAATCATGTAAGTTAATCTCTACACTTTGATATCAACATATAAATTATTTAAAGAAGGCTGAAAGACCACTGGTAATAACTAGCTAACAAATATAATTGTAGTTATAGTGTTTAGCTATCCACCACGTGGTCTTTCCGCCGTTTTATTTGTGTGTTTGTAAATGAGCTTGTTGCTTGATCATCACTCTAAAGCACCATTAATTGTTTCCCAATGGCGAATAGTACCGGTCACCCATCCAATTGCTGACCCGAACCAACGTTGTCGCTACCGCTAGTACCGCCTCAATCGAATTTTTGCCTAATTTACAATATTAATTTGTGCAGTAACTTCCCCAACAAATTTCTTTCACACAATAAATTTCAAAAAAGCATTAAGAATAATCATGTGAAAGAAATTAATTAGAGAAGAAAAAAAGAATTTATAGGTTTTTAAATTAGTAACTTACTAATTACTAATTTACCTCATTTAATATCTTGGTTAATAGCTTATTCTAATTATTAATTTATTTGCTAACAGTAATCTATTGTATTCAACTCTATTGAAAAAGTAAAATATGCTAAAAATACTGCTTTTCAAACAAGCTCATTTACACACACACACACACGCTACTACTACTACTGCTTTTCGTTCCATATTTAAAAGGACAACCAAAAATGAATGTGTAGAATCAAACTTTTTCACAAGTAAGAATTTCTATACCAGCTGTCGAAATATATAATAATTATGCGCCTTAAGTATTAAGTTGGCTGCGAAAAAATATGAAGAAATCAAACAGTAAATGTAACAATCACTTTGTTTATTGGAAATATCAAAATAATCTTATAACATACTAGTATATACACGCCTTAGTTCTTCTTTTTCTTTTTCTTAATTCCTTCGAACTGCATACTCATTAATGGATTACTCTTCTTGATCTGTTTAAAGAAATTTTACATTATTTACAAAACCAAATAAAATCAACAAAACAAAAAGAATTATAGGTTATTTTTAATAAAACACTAACATAGTTTTAACGTTGATTGAAATATTGTATAGATGCCTAACCTTATGGGGAAATGCGAGTCACTAAAAGATGCTGAATAACAGATGGCGCATGAGTGAGTAGTGAGTGCGCGTACTGCAGTTTTCTGTAGCTTTGGACAGTTTTCTATAGTATTGAATTATATGTATTGCAATCAGCGTTGAAACGATCGTACTTAGGAATTTGCACGCCGAGCATCGTTCTTGGTTCCCGTGAAATTTTACACGACCGCAATATGTATAATTCAATACTATAGAAAACTGCCCGAAGCTACACAAAACTGCAGTACGCAGACTCACTACTCATGCGCCATCTGTTTCTTGGCATCTTTTAGTGACTCGCATTTCCTCTGAAGGTTAGGCATCTCTACAATATTTCAATCAACGGTTTTAAAATATTTAACTTTAAGTACTTATTACTTTGTACTGCAATTATTTCAGTGAAAAGTATTTATTTAATCTTTATCCTTTCTACCATTTTTGGTGTAAGGCTTCCTCAGATAGATGATAAATAAGATTATTAACTGATTGAGATTATAAGCACTTACTTTGTAATACGTTTAATTAAATAATAATAAGATAACACCATTAAGGAATCATCTATTGTCTAAAAAATAGTTTTATCTACTATATTACATTTATCATATTTGAAACTGTTGTACTGTTTTATTAAAAGTGATTTAAAGTTTTAACATGTAAAAGCTCAATAAATTTTAATAATTACCTGATATTTATTAGAGCTCTCCAATGTCCTAAAGTGATCCCTTTTCCTTTTCGTTTTTCTAATACCAGCCAAATTTTTCAGTGTTGGTGGTATAATGTAATCGGGAACATCTGCCAAATGCTGTTGAATTTTGACTGTGTGTAGTGCTTTGTCATGTCTTAAAACCTGGAGATCCCTGGGATTATCTTCGAAATAACTCTAAAAAAGTTGAAACATTTCAATAATATTATATTTTAATTAGATTAAAATGTTCTGTTTAAAATATTAATTTAAGTATTCTTAAAGATGGGATAACATTTATTATGAAATTGTATTACTTTAATTACATATTTTATCCTAGTACTGGATGTCACAAATGTCAGTTGACCTTATTTACTTAATAGTTTATTTCCATGCATTTCTCTTATTATGAGAAATTACTTATTAAACCAATATTAAAATATTTAATCATTATTAAAGTATTTGGGTATGACTTACTTTCAATTTCTGGCAGTTAAATATTTCCTGTTTAATTTCTTTCAATCGTGCTTCTCTCACAGCAATCCTCGTCACTGCTCTCCACGCATCCTGTGCTCGATATTTGAATGGATCTATTTCGTCAAGTTTGAATTGATACGCTCTGAAATATTTGGTTGTAATGAAAAAATTATTAGGCTTATTAAAAAGAGCTATACTTACTTTAAGATGTCCTCTTCTCCGTGTGCAGACTTGAGGTGGTTCTCTACTGTATTTAGAGCTGGCATTTCTTTTATACTGACCAATGATAGAACACTCCCCTAAAAAATTGAAAAAATCTAAGTTATATTCAATTTAATTTTTATAATCTTAATAAGTCTAATGCGCCTCAAGTAGGCTGGACATGTACAACATATGCCAGATGCACAAGATGCAAAAGAGACAACCAGGAGGTTCTAAATTTCACTTTTATATGTATGTATCAACTGTTATTACATAACCTATAAATTGTTGATTTGTACATCACTCCTGAAATTAAGCCGAAACTAGTTGAAAATAAAGCAATATATAGGAGAAACAAACCAAGTGAGTTTTAATTAAAAACCTTTTTGTTACATAGTTATGTAAACATCTGCTTGATGATACTTCATCACTTAAGCTACCAAGAATGGCTAATTAATCTCCAAATTGAAAACATTTTAATTAATCGTGTTGTCGAAAATAAATTCTAATATGTATTTCTAATTTAAAACAACATCTATAATTTTGATGTATTAATTTCTCACTTAACATTTTTGTATACATTAGATTTTTTTACTTGTACATATCTCTATGACATACAATCAAAATTAGTCTGAGAAAAATAAAAAACAAGAAACAATTGCAATTTTTAAATCAACAATCTGAATAATCTATAATTTTTTTGTTAGGATGGCTCCAATTAATTATTGTTTCCTGCCAGCCACGGACCATTTTGATCTATTTTGGATTTCATCAGCTTAGTGGAGTTGGAGGCATGTAAATGAGTTTTACTCTAGAGTATTTAAACTGTCACTTGACGGCTTAATAGTTTAACTCATTATCATAATTAGCACAAACTAATTAACTTAGTAGTAGTAATTAGTTAAATTAAGTTAATAATTATTATTGATTTTTATGCATGAAAATTTACCTCATTATTTCCTCTAGCAGTCCTTCCTGCTCGATGCACATAAGAAGCCACATCCAATGGAAAATCGAAGTTGATAACATTCGAGACACACTGGAAATCAATGCCTCTGGATACGCCACTTTCCTTGTCCTTATTTCTCCTTGATTTTTTACCATCACCCTTCGCCGGCAATGAAGTGCCAGGTTCTTCTAGTGCTTTTTCATCTGAAGCCACAATAATGTCATAGATACCTTGATTAAATTGATGGACAGAATGGCAACGGACTTTCGCTGGTAATTCAGAGTTTAAAACACAGGTTTTGATGGCGAATTGCTCCAGGTATAACTTTATCCTGTAGAAATAAAGTAAAATACAAATACATTAAACATAAATCATTCAAACTCAAACTAAGTTCTAGGAATATTTTAAACTTAAGTAATACTAGATGCAATATTTTATTTACATTATTTTTTTAATCTAAAAAAATATTGAAAGAATTTTTGTTTACATTAACCCTTTAACTAAGGGTGTCGTCAATAAATGACAAAACAAAACAAAACACAAATTACTTCTTATCTTTTTCTGCGTTTTTTTTTTTTTTCAAATAAGGATTTGAATTATTCACTACACGTATAGAAATGGATTTTCCCCTGTTAAAGGGTTAAACATGTTTATATTATACTTACTTGTAACATTTGTCCACTGAATTGACGAAAATTATAGTCTTTCCCCTAATTAAATGTAACTTTAACAAAGCATATAAAATCGTGGCTTTTTCCATCTCTTCGGCCATAAGGTGATAATGTGTTAGTTGTGAAGAAGGTGCAAGATCAGGTTCTTCCAATTTTAATGTTACCGGATTGTGTAATACTAAATTTTTTAGGCTCTTCACATCACTGCTCAGCGTCGCCGAAGCCAAAATTGCCTGGTATATTTTTGGAAGATGCCTGAAATATGCAGCACAAAAAATATATAGGGTTTATATAATGTTCATTAATACTGAATTGCTTCTGATAAATATATAAATGTTATATTATACTTACGTCATTAATTCTTTTAATTCATTTTCATACCCAAACGAGAACACGAGGTCGGCCTCATCAATAACAACAAACTCCAAAGATTTCTTTAGAATCATATTTCTGGCGACCAGATGTTTAAGAGCCCTGGCCGGTGTGCCCACGACTATATCCGGCTTCTCGACCAGCAAGGGCTTTTGTGCATCTAAATCTTCCTGAGGGGAAATGTCGACACATCTCACCTCCCTCGAGCATTTCACTGTGAGATCTTTAATAACGGACGTGATTTGGTTGCACAATTCTTTACTGGGAGCCAGAATGAGCGATCTGATTTCTTGATGCTTTGCCGTCAGTTTGCTGTTTAATATCTTTTGTATGACGGGTATTGAAAAGGCGGCCGTCTTTCCAGAGCCAGTACGTGCACGAACTAGGACGTCCTTGCCTTCGAGCAGTAAAGGTATGGCTCTTTGTTGGATTAACGTCGGGGATTCCCATCCGAGTTGAGCGATTGCCTAAAATTCATTTAACTAAAAATTTAATCTAAGAAAAACATTTAATTTTAATAATTAAATTGTGATAAATATATTAGCAATAATTGATAATTATTAATAAATAATGAATAAAAAATGCAAAACCTAAAACATTACTATAATAAATTCTTTTAATGTTTTAACAGATATATACTTTATTTTTTCCATGAAATGTAAACTTAGAATAAAAACACTAACACTTTCTTCAAAATGTACATCTAGCTCAAACAAAAAGTATTATTTTAAGAAAGTGTTTATTAATTAAATCTTCACACGACTGAAGAACGTAATTCAATTGATGAGATATAATGAATAAAGCTATTTATTTAGTTATAATTTTTATCACATCGTATAAATATATGGTTATTAAAGTTGAGAGTATAGGCAAGATTAAAAAATTGGTTTTTGATCAACACAAAGATTTAAATAATAAATCTAGAATAAAACAATAACACTTCCAAAATTCAATTGTTTTACGAAGTATATATTTCAAAGACTATGTACTCATAAAACTGTCAATATTGTTAAAATAATAGACTCTGATAAAGTTATTAGAATACAAAAAAGTAATTTTAAATAAACATAATGTGAGATTTATGGTTAGGAGTTTGAGCAAATGTTATAACCTCTAAATATTATACGCAGTAACCTACCTTTAATATCCTATCATCTAGTTCCATTTCATGGAATTGTAAATTTTCGTGTTCTCCATCATCTGCCATGGTTGTTTTTATTCTAAGGCAATATTTAGTTTAATTTATTATACACGTGCTCAAATAAATAAACTTAAGAAAGGTATGTAAACCAAATTACACACGATTCAAAAATACAGACGTGGCGGCATCTCTTAGAACCAATAAAACTAAAATTATTACTTCACAGATGGCAGTAATAGTATGAAATAAAAAATACTAATTAGTACATATTTTATAGGATAGTTTTTCAATTAACTAATTATGAGCTTGAGTTTTTAAATCGGTATCTATTATAATAGTTTTATTATATATACATAATTGGTAAAATGAATCATTTACTTTAGTTATTAGCACTACCTAAGAACATTATTAATAACTAATTGCATAAAGATGTAGTAAAAGGCTTTATTTAGTTGTAGCTAAATTAATTAGACGGCAATAATAACATTATTTCAATTAGAAATATATAGCCCCTATGTAGAGCACTGCCGTACCAACCGCAATGCGCCGGTAACCTGACGCGAGCAGTCGTTTTGCCACCGCAGCGCAGTTTGTCACGCCACGCCATAATGAGTAGCGGCATTCCTTGATGGCAGCCATTACTACATGTTTCTGTCGGCGTGACGTTAAATTCGAAATATACCATTCAAATTGTTAAGTTGTTAGTTTTTATTTATTGGAGTCAATAAAGTGTTAAGTTTTTGTACGGGGTGATTTATTTACATAACCGTCACATCCCTACACCCATAAGTGGTGTGGCGCCATCTAACAATTGTCAACGAAATTAAATAATTTATTCATTTAATTCTATTAATAATTGAGAGATGGCGCCGTGGGATCTGCGGACGCATAATCTTTTTTTGCATTTTACTTGAAAATCCTGCAATTTACACAAAAATACTATTCTTTATAAATTACTCAATTTATTATTCTCTGTAATTATTTCTTATATAGTTTTCATAAAACTGATATAGTTTTTAAATGAACTACAAACAACCCCAAATATTTTTATTTTTATTTATTTTTCTGGAAAGCAAAGAAGTGGATGAGGATTGTTTTGATAGGGAAATAATAATTTAAGGTTTTCACATTATTATTGTTATAATTCCATTAAATTTGCGGAAATTTAGTGTAACGCTTTAGTTAATAGATGTCACGTTAATGGTGTCTATCTATATTTAAGAATATTTTATCTTATATTTATTGTTGTTTTCTTTTATCGAATTATTCAATTCAATGTAGCAATAAAACGCAATGAATTAAATTCATATTAATTTAAAAATCCTTTAATGCTAGGTATATTATTTTATTTTAATAAGCAAGTCAGATTTTCCTCTGATGCAAGTTATTAAGTCTAATTAGCATTTCTTAAAGACATTTTTGTACAGTAAATTTGTGTAAAGATAAAATTGGTATTCGTTTTGCCGCCGCATTAATAGTCCTACAGAAAAAGTCTTTAAACAGTCTTTATATTTAGAAAGATGTGAATGTATATATTTTACTCATATTTAAATATTTATTGAATAATTGTTTTGGATTAAAATATTGGCTACGATTAGAATTACGATTTTCCTTTAATTATTTGAATTATTGAAGGTTTGATTGAATAAATCAAAGTTTTCCTTTAAAATTTAATATCCAGCCTCTAATCTACGTACACAAATTACATGAAATCATTTACAATAAACGTAGCGTCTTCAAATGAACTGCCTGCTCTGCTCCTTGGGGAGCTCTTGAACTTCCTCGTAATACTTTTGGTAGAGCGGTGACCTGGACTTCGCCAGCCATAGTTCCAGACGTAAACTGGGGTCCAGTGCCAGGGGTAGCGGCTCGGACAGGTGGCTCCTTTTCTTCATGTAGTTGAAACAGCACGTCTTGAAGTTTCTGGTGCCGCAGGCGTTTTCGCATTCCATGCCGCAGGAGTTGCACGAGCGTAGTTCCCTGGACGCGAATACTCCTGCCACTTAAATTACAAATAAAATTAATCACAATAACGGTAGAATTTTCAATTAGTAATATAATTCAAAGACGCAGAACACGAATCAATTGAAGTTTTGTTTATTTTATGTAATTATTAAGTAAACAATAAATAAGCGAAAATTGGAAGTACAATTTTCGCTTATTTATTTATATACACAAATTAAATTATGGATTATTACTCTAATTTAATAAGTAAACGTTTACGATTACAAGCTAAAAACTCCATGAAGGATTTTTTTGCTATTTTGAAAAATAAACATATTTAATGTATTACAGATTTAAGAATTAAATTTATTGCTAGTTTGGAAGAAAACCTATTAAAATGTTCAGATGTTTTATCAAGTAACACGTATCAAAAGAAAATATCATAGAATTGGCCAATGATTTCGCTCATTAATAGAAAGATGGAATTTTCAGAATCTTTACACACAAAGTTGTCCAATACAGTAGGCTGTATTTAATTATACCAAAAAAAGTTGTATCGTTTTTTAAAGTAATAGCGTTCTTTCTTCATACATAGAAATATTCAAGCTGTTCAGTCAGTCAAGGACTGAAAGGAGCTGCCAATTTACAAATTCAGCAGAACGACGAACTTCTTAATATTTTTTTAACATATTTTCCAATCTAAGTCATTGTCAGAAACCACTTGCATTATAAAAATATTTGGGCTAGGTAGATTTCAAGAATGCCAACACAAGAACATAAAATGAACGCACGACTTCTTCCAAGAATTTTTTGAAGCTTTACAACAAGGAAGGTAAGGCATTCCTAGACACGTACTCTCTGGTGTCTAATACGAAAGCTGACTGTGACTCATCGCTCTATATTAAAGGAATCAGACACACGTCCCATCTTTTATTTCATTACGTTCCGGTCATCCTAGGATGATGATAGAACGAGATATATATATTAATTACTCTACCGTTCTTAGTACGAAAATGCAAGAGTCAACTCTCGGCGGCTCTACTATAACTTTCTTCCTTAATGCTTCAAAAATTACGAGGAAAACGCAATGCATTTCATTTTATGTTCTTGCGTTAGCATTCTTGGAATCTATCTGGCACAAGTCTAGCCAAAGAAAGAAAATTTAAGCACGCATTTTTAAAGAGACAAACTTCAGGACAGGAAAGGCGTATTGCTCATTGAGTTTATAACAGTAATTGGTGATTGGTATTGCATAACATTAAAGAAGCTTCGGCGATCAAGGCAGAATCAATCGATGCAGCTTATTTACTAGTGATATGTGTTTACTTCACAATTATGGTGTGATGTGATTTTAAATTATAGCCTTTTTCAAATTGGGAGAAGTGAGAGAGTAGTAGAACAGGTATCGATTATAAAGCCTTTTTGACTGTTTTTATTTCTAAAACTAAGAAAGGACCAAATTTCGTACTAAAACACAATTATTTCCGACCAATAATATTATATGCAACATTGAAACGACGATCGGTAAGTTAAATATGTTAGAAATGAAGCAAAAATACAGGAAACGGCATACATTTTCAGCAACGTAATGTTAATTTATTATTAATATTTCTTGAATTAGTTTCTTATGGTGAAACATTTTGTAATATTCAAAATCAACATTTTTGTATTCGTTCTTTGACAATGACGTAATTGTTGAAGCTAGTCAATTTAAATAAATAAACAGTGAAACAAACCAATATTAATTTAACTCTAGAATTCTAAGCGTTGTAAGTAATTCGCCGAAATGATGAAAATATATTTTACCTATGGATTAAAGTTATGCAACAATAATCCTAAACAATAAGCGATCAAATGCAATCTTTTCTAATACAGCTTATAACAATGAAAGCTGATTCAACCATGTATTTTTTAAAAGTAACAAATTTTAAAAAAATGTCTTACTGCTAGACCCAGAAACAAAAAAGCGACTATTTCTAGAGAGCAAACATACAGATGTCCAAAATTATATGGATTACCTAATATATATTTATTAAAATGGACTCATTCGCAAAATTGCGATAAATAGTGTGAATAACAAAACTATCAAAACTTTTTTCATCAGCTTCTAAGCAAGACGATGCGGACTTCAAACTGCGTACAATATCCCATTGATGATTGCTTAAATAGGGAAAACACACACTATTGGAAACAAATTAATTTTACCAGCAGTAAGAAGTAACTGTGCTCCATAAACCAGCTTCAAATATTATCCGAAAAATTTTGAGCAATAGTTCTGTGCAAAGAGGAATTGATGAGATGGCTACTAAAACATTGAAGAATCATTGTGCAATTATCTGCAGATTTGTCAATTTTCAATTGAGCTGGATTAATCCACTTTAACAACTAATTAAGCATTGTTATTGTCATACGTGAGGTTTATTAAGGATGAGAACATATGTAAAGAATTATTGTTTTCTACAAATTTGGAAACCGATACGAAAGGAAACTATATTTAATACTCTGGAAAAGTTTTGTTTCGAAACCCCAATATGTCATCAAATCAGTCAATAAAATCAGAAGAAATTAATGATAGACTATTTAGTATAACCAATAATAAAGATTTCAACCGATTGCTGCTTCGTACAGAGGTGCGCTAGTTGCCAAAAGGTACTTGCTTGACTCAATTTTACTATATGATCTGTGATAGAGTTACTAAAAAAACAAAGACCTAGAATTGCGCGACAACCTCATCTCATCAAATAATTTTTATATAAATAAAACTATTTAATCACTTTCAAATATATTGTAAAACGCTACAATTGTTTCGCCACACTGTGGCTTCTTCAGGCGAAGAAATATTGCGTCATTATTGAGATACTATATGAGTTATGTATATAATAAATATGCAATTTTCTCATTTTCTTAAATATTACTTAAATATATAAAACTAAATATTGTTTTGTGAAGTTTAAGAATTTTTAAAACGTAAGAATAATTTTATAACAGAACCCCAGTCCCACTGATGGTGTTTTTACATACAAGATTAGAATATATACAATAAGTATTCATTTGTACTTACCTACAAAAATGACGGCAAAAATAATTGTCACTTTCATACCAATAACTAAAACCGAAATACTCTACCTATGGAAAAATTCTAAAGTGCAGTGAGGTCGTCGTCGGGGCGGACTCCGTATATATGAGCGGCGGCCGCCCCCGGGTGGGGGCGATTTCGCAAACATTATCTTATCAGCATCACTTGGCAAGCCAATCACACCGATCCACTCAAAGAAAAACTTTGCGGCTTAAATTAGTTTATGGGCTTTGATGGGCGAGACGCGGTTGTTTTGCATGTAAAAATTAAATTACCGTTTCTTCCATCGGGAATCTGTTTAAAAAGTCGACGCCAATATGCATAAAATGTGTTTGATCGCGTCGCCGACGCTCAAAGCCGTTTTCCGGGAAATTTTTCGCGACGCGTCAGCTGTACAAACGGACACTCACCATAAAATGAAAATTTAATATGCACTATCGGTGTCATTATAGTTGTTTTATGGTTTTTTATACGTCACGAATAATTTACTGCCCTTCGTGGTTATCTGAACTAGTTCTAAAATTAGGTGTATGTTCTAGGTATTTAATTAGAACGCTAAAAATAGAAATTTACTATATGTTTATTATCCATTCAATGTAATGTTTTAATAATTATGTTTGGAGAGTTATATCATTTGCTACATGTCAGAAAAATCAACATAAGGAATATTTTTTATCTTATGCGTAGTTTTTTAATTGGAATAAAATTCATAACTTCGATATAGACGATTTTTGTAAAAAAATCCCAAAACACGTTACGTATTGTTTTTTCTTGCCCTCATTCAATGTGACCCCTTCTTCCAACCCATCTATTGGGAAAAACTTCGTCTAAATATCTACGAACGATCACAGCATAATGGGGTGGAGCACCGCCCTGTTGATACCATATTGGTTCATCAGGTAAATCTGGATCCAACGGATTTGGAAATGAAGTAGCTAACGCTGGTACGAGATCGTCTTGAAGAAACGTAAGATATGTTGCTCCAACAAGATTACCATCGAAAAATACAGGTCCTACAATCTGATCTATTATTCCAGCCTATACATTGACTTTTTGCGAGAACTGATTATGAGTTTCTCGCATCCAATGGGGCTTATGGTCAATCAAATAACGACAATTTTGTAAGTAAAAGTACTTTCGTCGTAAAGAAGAAAAGATGCTAATGAAATCTGGTTATTGTCGATCAGGTATATCATATGCACGCAAAATTCGATTCGGCGGTCCGGGTCATCCTCCGTTAATTCTTGAAGTGCCTCCATCTTGTAAGCATGCAGTTTGGCAGATCTAAAAATTTTCAGGACAGTAGTATGACTAATATCGTTATCACAGGCTAGTTGCCTGACTGGAGTGATCGGATTTTCTTGAAGAGTTAATAATACGTTTAGACTAGTATCTGCTACAACAGTGGGATTTCGCTATTTGGGCACAACCCTGACATGACTCAAATTGTTGTATTGTGTCTCAATTACTCAATTTTTATGGTACCTTGGCTAATGGGTGGTATATCCGGATGCTGTTCTCGAAATAACTGAGCAACTTTAAGCTGACTTCGTCTTCTGTTACCATAACCGATCATCATCATTAGAATCTCGATACGGAGATTTTCGGTTAAATACAGCATTTAGAAACTATTTTGACAACTTGACGGGCACATGTGACTGCTTTGGTGACTATTGTAATCACTAGTAACAAAGCATCAAAACACATTTCAAAAACATACAACTCTACGCCGAAATGTGTTCAATGTAAAATTATTTTTTTGATCACGTGGGGTTTGAAAATTTTGAAGAATTATTCCTTGCAGAGAGATCTTTCAAAGGAAGTGTTACTCGACATACCTTTCCATTTGAAAAAAGGTCGGAGGTGGCACACAAATATTAGCGAAGATATCGAGCAGTTGAATGGTAAAATATTTCTTTCAAATGTCTTTCCTCCCAAAAAATCCTTGAGTTTTATAAAGTGATGATGATCTGAAGGAGCTATGTCTGCATTATAGGATGGAAAATTTTCTATTTAAATTGTTGCATAACTTGTTGCGTTTTCGAGGATGTATGAAGCCTGGCATTGTCCTGGATGAGAACGACGTCACTAGACAAAAGACCTCGCCGTCGATTTTGAATCGTCCGCAGTAATTTCTTCAATACAGCACACCATGCATTGGTATTGATAGGGTCTCCACTTGTCAAGAAGTTCATGAGCAGTACACCTCGCCGATCCCAGAAAATCAGAAAATGGTTGCCATGACATCCCGGTTAGACACTACCGATTCGAAATTTTTGGACTTTTTTGGTGAATAAGCATGAATAAGCATTGATTGACTTCTAGTCTCAGGTTTTGCAATGCAAAACCATGTTTTGTCACCAGGGTCTATGCGAGTCGAGAAAGTGTCTGTCTCCTTCAAAAGAATAACGTTCCAAAAACGTTAGAGCTCAAGCCAACGACCCATCTTGCGCATATTACTGAATACGCGGGTGGTCTTAACAGTTTTATAAATAACTGTTTCTGATACATTGCGAAAATGTTCATTGATCTTATTTATTGTAACGCTCACGAATTCATTAATAAATAAACTGACTTCTAAGTTTAAATTACGACACCAGATTCAAACAGACGACTAATCCATAATATTTTCTCCATACACATCCTTCAATTGACAATGAATATTCTAAGGTCGCACATTTCTTGCGTTCAGAAATCTAAAAATATAATTTCTTCATCGATAACAAAAACAAATCCAATATTATACAATGTACCCTGTAGTATAGAGGTAATGCGCATTTGCCGCGAAAAATATATTATTGATGGTACTAATAAAAAAGCATCAATACACTTGCAGAAACGTATCTATCATGCCACTCTGAAACTCCTCGCTGAGAATGTCTTTTAGGAACGTTTTAACATGCAGTAGAATGTTTTGCACGGACCCTAAAAGCTTACTTTTTGCTCTTTCTTCAGTTAGAGAAACAAAAAAGGCACACGGAACCAAGTCGGGACTGTAAGAGGGCTCGGAAATCAGTCGATACTCTCGGAAATCAATCGGCATCAGTAATGGAATCGACTGACAGTTGCAGCCAGAGGGTACCGAGCGCGTCCCTAAGTGGTGGATAGGAGCGTGACCGAGAAATCGGCCAGTAGCTGGCATAGGGACAGGCAGTTGGGTCACCCTCGCATAACCGGCCTAATCCAACTGCCGTGAATCAACTTCCCCAAGCTACGGTGTGCAGATAAGTGTTGCGAACAATTTCGTTGGGTCACCGGGCGACTTCAAAATGTAACAAACCTTCTGTGCGTATCGGGCACTGCGCACAGTGACCAGTTATTTACTCCGTACTCGTGGAAACAAAAAGAGACCACCAAAAAATATAAACAAAACAACCATAGAGGGCTCTTCGGAGAACCCTACCTCCCCTGGTGCTGCCACGGTCGAACCCGAACGATCTAGACAGAGTTCGTAGATGCCGCTCGGACAGAGCAAGCGTTGGGGAAGGGATGCATCCGCGATACCCTGCACCAACGTCAGCACCCGGCCCGACAGGAATGCAAAAGCGAAACCCTCCTCAGTCAAAGAGAATCATCGGCGATATACTGACAGGAATAGCGCTCTCAATAATACGGAAGATATTTCCAGAGACGACCATAAATGCAGAGGAAGCCGAGGCCATAAAAGCCTCGATAATCCAAGGCATTGATGCTACGGTGAAAAAACAGGCCTCGTCGAAATTTCAGGAATGTACCCTCAAAGTGGGATTCCTGAGAATATTATGCTCCGACATTCCAACTAGGATATGGCTCGAGAGCATAGCCAAGGAGAAGAATCTCATGGGGAATGAACGGGAACTTCAGAAGGACCTACCGGAACCCAGGAGAGTACTAGCGTGGGCTCCAGGACCAATAATAGAGGCAACCACCTTCTTCAAAAGAATATCAAAGCAGAACAACCTAAGCACCGATACCTGGATAGTAGTACCTGACAGGATGCTGACGTTGTTAAGACTGCGCAGATTGAAACTAAGTAAAATCACAGGACTCGTCACTAGGCACTGTGGCCTAAATAAGCACAAACCTAAGATGGGAATTTTGAAAAGTGTCTGGTAGAAGAGGAAACTGCCCAACACCTACTGTGTACTTGCGAAGCCTATACACGAGAACGCACAGTAAAATTCGGGAAGCCTATACTTCCTGCAGAACAGCTAAAGAGCATCCCCAGGCAGAAACACCTGAACTTCATAGAAGACGCAAGAGTAAACATGGAGTAAAACATCCAGAGTTGCACAAAAGGACCTTGGAGATCACAGTGCAGGGACGACTAAGCACCACCAACTCAGGAGGTAAAAAAGGGGGGGCTAGGAGACTACTGGAGTATGGCTCCGGGTCAGGAAATTGGTTGATGAAGACCATATGGCTGGTGTTATTGTTATCGTGGAGTATGGCCGTGTCTTTGATGTCAGCCTGACGCACGCGACCTAGCGTATCAATCTGCAGGTAAAAGGTTGAGTTGACAGTTTCTCCCTTCAGTAAAAAACCCAAATAAACGATTCAAATAAAAAAATAAACATCGTTTTGATTCGACAGTTGCTCATTCGTACATTCTTAGGGCAACTAGCTATTCTGACTTCTCGTTTCTGGGTCGTACTCGAACATCCAGGATCCGTTTCAGGTGTTAAGAAACAGACTGAGTTAAGAAAGTCCGGCTTATTTTAAATAAAACCCAACAATTCTTGACAGAGCGAAATTCGAAGTTCTTTCTGGTCTTCCGTTGACACTTTCGACAGTCGCATCATAATAAAATCATGCACATTACTTTCATAATAGACTCTGTACATTTCTTTTCTTCATAACTTTATTATTAAGTATAATCTGTTATCTTAGAACAGAATAACCTAAAATTGTGCACCTAATTTTCTTAAATGGTATTAGACTCAGTGTGGCTTCGTAATCAATTTCGACATTAATTCGTTTGCCTGCAAAAATTGAAAATGTATAAAAAAGTAATTAAATCCTTCGATGAGGTAAACCGATTATACTTAAGTGCCTAAATAGACATTTTAGTTTTTTGAAAGTTTTTCACTTAAATCATTCCTTCTTCCTTGCATTCTTTTGTGGCTACCTTTCCGTCGCTCACCCTTGTTTGTACTGTCTAATAAGTTAGTCAATACCACAAGCGGGGTCACTGTGAAACAACTGTATCCCAGTCGATATTTCCGTGATTTCATACAATTAATTATTATATTCACTAATCACGACAAAACATTTCCGTGTGCTCATCAAGCATAGTTGTCATGTTTATCAAATTCGAATGTAATATTTGTAGAAAATCAATTAGCTCAAAATTGCCTGCACTCAAATGTCAATCTTGCAATGCCTTTCATCACACTAAATGTGTTGATTTGGCAGA
This sequence comes from Ontholestes murinus, assembly GCA_963969525.1. Taxonomy (NCBI): domain Eukaryota; kingdom Metazoa; phylum Arthropoda; class Insecta; order Coleoptera; family Staphylinidae; genus Ontholestes; species Ontholestes murinus. The sequence goes on along the minus strand of OZ018397.1, from coordinate 40,464,804 downwards.
CGATAGAATAAACTATTATTTTAATGAGTCAAAAAAATAGAGAATAAATTAAACAACTTGATATTTAATCATAAACAAAAAATTGATAGAATGAAAAAATCTGGGGTGTATAAATTAAAGTGCGGCTCATGTCCTTCAGTTTATATAGGCCAGTCTGGTCGGAATTTTGATATTCGCCTTAAAGAACATCTCAACTCATATGTCAACAAAAAACAAAATTCAACATACGCGAATCACATGCTCGACAATAACCACGTTCCAGATTTAAATCCGTTAGAAATATTACACTTCGCTGAAAAAGGCCTAAGGCTCGACTACCTGGAATCGTTTGAAATTCATAAAAACAAATCTAATCCGGAAAACCCCCTAATGAACGACCAAACAGATTTAATATACACGCCATTATTTAATGCGATTTTGTAAAAGTGTTTACCTGCGCCACCTTAATATATAAGTACCGAATTGTAAATGTAATTTATTGTATTCGTTTGATAATGTTCGAATAGGACGAAACTAGTCACAATAAAAGGTGTAAAAATTCGTGATACTAGCAAAGTGTTATTTCGGAATTTCTTTGAATTCATGTGGAACCCAAATGTTGAGCTTACTAACATATCCCCGATTATGCAAATATCTTTCCTCGGTCGTTTGAGAAATGTTTAATACGTGTGTGAATTATATACAAACCGAAATTATTGTAAAAAAATATATACACATTTTTCTTAGGAAAGCGGAAGTTTTTTGATGCCATTATAGAAGAATGTAGTCGGTCTTCAGTCAATTGCTCACAAACGATTACACATCTTAGTCACTGTGAAAATGGCGTCCTCAGACACCCCAGAATCTAAACAAGCAAGCACGAAATGAAGAAGCTCCATTTCGAAAAGCCAAAAGCCGTCTGTCTGCTGAAAAAGTTCTTGCAGCGGTTCTTTTGAGATTGAAAGGGCATACTGCTTGTTGATTTAATGGGATACGATAAATTTAAATCTAGTGAATGAAGGGGTTTTGAATTTTGGGATCAGGTTGGGATTTCTGCGCAAGCAGTAGAGGAAAAGCATGTGTTAGTTGAAGAGATTTTGGAGAATTTAGATATAGAATGCGTTAATTTATGGGAATAACAGAGGTAGAGTCATATAGGAGTTGGTTAGAAGGATTGTGTGAAGGATATCTTGGTTAGGATCGCTTTCTAATCTGGATATTGTGGATAGAAGGATTGCAGGATATTACCATAGTCATGTAGAGGGCGAGAAATCATTTTATAGATTTTGACGGCTGCTTTGGTGGCTATTCTGTTTCCTTTGTTTATAAGATTTCTGAATAATTTGGCCCTAATAGTGATTTTTGTTTTGTTTAAGGCTGTATGATTTTTGAAGTTTACTTTTTGATCTTTAATAATACCTAGGTATTGTATAGACATAGAGGGGGAAACAGTTGTGTGAGAGATGATAGCAAAAATTATGACAGACCATAATGAAAGTTTTGAGATAAACAGCAGTAAACCATTTAATTCAGAAAAGCGTAGAAATAAAATTTAAAAGCACGACATCTACTATTACCAGTTTGAACCTATAACAGTTAATAATAGACTTGACCTAGACTATATACATACTCTTGACCTACTTAATAAATTATTCATTTCTTTAGCCCACAATTAACCTTTTAGTCACTGTTTTACTTTAAGCGAAAATTCTAAAAATTATAGATTGAAATATTTCTGATTTTTTGCACTGTTTTTATTTTTGATAGAGCCCTTATATACACCAAAGTTTGTTCAATTGAATACAAAATGATTAGAGGGTAAAATCGATCAAAAGTTCAAATTGCCATTTTATTCGAAGAGACAAATATACTTGTAATAATTTTTTGTATGATAGTTGAGAAAACAATTCTTAATTTTACAGGGTCTATTATGGAAGTAATTCGCATGATTTTAATGTGACCCGACTATCCATCGCATTGGGATAAAACGCGCCGGGAAATGTGGTGTTCGACTTTGTAATACGGCGCGATGGAGCGTTCCCTTGAACAACGATGCGCAATCAAGTGGTATGTGTGACTTGTAAAGAATGCAACCGAAACATTCCAGATGCTTCAAGAGGCCTTCGAAGATGACTGCATTTCAAGATCACAATCTGGGAGGTTCTGGACGCCGAGAAACTGTCAACTGAGCCTTTTACCTCTAAGTATTCAAGATATTGAAACGAGGGATCGCGCGCGTTTGGTCTGACATCAAAGACACGGTCAGGCTCCAACATGACAATGCCCTCAAATACACGGCCTTCATCGTTTCCTGGCCCGGAACAACGCCTGGTGGTCCCCAGCTCCCCTTTCTTGGCTCCATGCAATTTGTTTTGTTTCACTGACTGAAGAGAGAGCTGATAGGAGTCCGTGAAAAACATCCAAAAGCATATTACAACGTTCCTAAGAGATATTACCGAAGCGTGTCAGGGTGTCTTCCTGGCATGGCAGGCATGTTTCCCTAAGTGTATTGATGCTGGGCGAGTGTATTTTAAGCAGTTGTACCTGTATGCCCAATAAAAATATTTTTTCCAGAAAATGCGTATTACTTTTATAGTTTGTAAACTTGTAAACAGAGATGAATATTACATTTGATGCACTAAGTCCGAGATTGGCGCTTACCACACAGCCAGGATTTTTACATCTCGACGCAAAATTCTTCTTGTCAATCGAAGGGAATTGGTCGATCTGATCAAATCGGACACTATTTATTAATCGGACCTCCCTGGATGTTGTTGCTAGTCTACTGTCTTGCTAGAGAACAAGGGTAATATTTTTAAGTTGATGTCGATCTTAGCAATAGAGAAGGAGATGCACAACGAGATCAAAAGCATGCTTTGTTGGAAGTACTAGATTCAAGCATTACAAGCATTAGGACATGAAATATCTATGGCGTGTGCAAAAATTTACAATTCCATTTTTTTGATCTGATAAAGTACGGTACAGTAAGTAAGTCGAGTTTGTCAACGTTTCCCATTGAAATTTAGTCCCGAGCTGCATCGAAATATTCTTATTGTGACTTATCCTACCGTTGACAAATGTCAGCATTAAAATTTTGAAGCTACGTTCTTGTTGTCATACTATTTGACCATTATTATTTAATCCTTGCTGATCTCTTCTTCAGATGAACCAGTGCATTTTTTCTTCATTAAGGTCTTCTAGGAGAAAGGAACCACCCTTGAATAGATCCACTCTCGTTGTGTATTAAGCGTAGCTATATCTATTACGCAAATATTCCAACAAATTGTAGTTGCTGACGTAGTTGTTTAAGGCTAAATAGAAATTCGGTTCAGAAATGCGTTAAGTAAGTGTCAAAACTATCGTTCCAGCAGCTTTCCAAAAACCTAATATAATATTGTCAGGTGTAAAATTGGTGGTCGAACTTTGATAGATAATGAAGTCATAATAAAGTCTAATTTATCTACACAAGGCATTTCGTTGTTTTATTGTGGATGTACTACTTCACATTGAGACTAACTTTGAGAGGATCATCTTTTCATCAACACATAACTCTCTCGAGCCGGAGAGTCAGCTTCATGTAGGGTGTTGAATAGGGTTCCCGCTGAAGGAGTGGAAGTGTCAACAAAATGCACGTGTTGTAAATGGAAAAAATTATTTAGCGTCATGCTGTATGAAATCAAGGTAACTACTAAACCAGGTTGCCAGTAGCAACGTATCATTTCATCAATTGTTGTAGAACGAAATTTGTTTCCTTTCTGAAATTCAACCATACAATAAAACAGTTCTCTGGTCATATAATACCTTTAAAATTCCTGTATGTTGATCCCAATCTAGTGTAGCTTTTCTTCGTGTTATTGAACGTAACAATTTAGTCACATTTTTATCCAAATAATATGTTGCTTTTTGTGTAGTTCATTTTCGGACATAAACTTGTTTATCGGGATTTGCACTACATTTCTGGAGGAACTTATTTTCTTCTTATTCGCCGGGGTTGATGCAGCAGGTGGAAATTTCAATTTCTTCCACAATTTGAGGACCTTTAGCTTAATCTAAAGCCTGTATACCTGTTCAAGGTCTACCTCAAGGATCCCCTCTATCCCCATTACGTTACAACATCTTCTGCTTCGACATTTACAACCCTGACCCCCTTCACTTTAATCCCTCAAAATATCTCCTCCAATTTGCAGATGACACAGCCCTCATTTCCCATGCACCCTCCGTACCTAAAGCTCTGCAATCCCTTCAGCAGCTTATTGACACCCTGGAGCACTGGTTTGCAAAATGGCGAATTAAAATCAATCCCCACAAATCCCAGCTCCTAATTCCCTATCACCGCAACAACAATCCTACACATAATATCCATATCTCCCACACAATTGTTTCCCCTTCTACGTCCATAAAATACCTAGGCATTACCATAGATCAAAAAGTAAACTTCAAAAGCCACACAGCTTCAAATAAGGCTAAAATCATTACAAGGGCCAAATTATTTAGGAATTTAACATACAAAAACAACGGAATATCCATAAAAACAGCCGTTAAAATTTATAAAATGATTTGCCGCCCTTTACTTGACTATGGTAATGTTCTTTTCCTAAACTCCTGCAATCAAAGTTAGCGAGCGATCCTCCCTAAGAGCTTTAACCAAAATCCGCCATCCTAGCAATCCTTTAAATAATCCTTCTAACCAACTCTTATATGACACTACCTCTGTTATTCCCATCAACGAACGCCTTCTATACCTTAGCGAAAAATTTTCCAAAAACTCCTTTAACCAACACATTCTTTCCCTTTACTGCTTGCGCAGAAATCCTGATCTAATCCTTAAATATAAAACCCCTTCATTCACAACATACGAATTCATCGAATCACACCATCCATCATCATCACCACCATCAGAGACAGACTGACGAGACATATAAAGACTGACAAATCTGGGCTGAAAGACCGCTGGTCGATAGCCATTTAACGGACTAATCCACTAACATCATCTATCATACATGTATTATATTTATTGTTATTGTAAGTTTGTCTGTTAATAAAGATGTTGTATATATATATATATATATATATCTAAAGCCTGTTTTTTTTTTACTTGTACATGCACTTCAAAGTTAATAGATGCAATGCGTGAATCAATTCCGACCCCCGGGATCATCACTTAATTCTTCGTCAGTTAGAGGCTTTTAGTAACGATTTTGAGCAATCTGTGTAATCCGGAGTGATAAATCATAGAGTGAAAAAATGAAAGTGAGGTTATACAAACCTTCAAAATGGTATTCTTTGAGTCACAATGTATACAATTGAATACAACGAGTTTATAGAATTCTGTCCTTCTTGTCGATGAATGGTAGCTGTTGAATCATGCACAAGATGAAATAGAGTACTTTTTTTGATTGGGATACAACAAAATTCACTGTTTTGTAGAAACAAAATCAGAAAATAGTCGACAGAGAGCAAGTTATGGCAGCCATACAGCTTCCTATATTTTTAAATAAGTAATTGTGGAGGAATTAATTTTGAATTATCTTATATTTTTGTCATCTATACAAATATTGCTAGATGGCCAAAATTAAATTCAAATCTTGTATTAGGCTATACTAAAAATAAATGTAGTATTAATTAATTTATTAAGTATGAAAGGGTTATTTATTGAGTATAATAGCGTAGCATTGACTTAGTCTAATATATTGTTAACTACCCTAGCGTACTATAAATCTATCCTAATTAATTATTCATTGCTCTAGCTTACTTTTGACCTGTTAATAAAATGATTCTTTGTTCCACACTATTACTAAAATATTCATTGAACTAGCATATTTTTTACCTATCCCAATAAATTATTCATTGCTTTAGCGTAATCTTTACCTATATCAATTAACTTAGCATATCCAATAATAAATAGTTGCGTGTGAGAGCATTTCTTCAAATTTAAACTCTAGAAGGATACATTTGTAAGGTAGTAAAATATATAATTGTACAATGCTAAAAAAAAGAATTTCACAACTGAAATTAGTAGAATATGCTACTGAATATAGTGAACTATTAAAAATAAGTCAACAGTATCAAATATATAAATGATTTTAATCTTGTTGCTAGTTTAAAGAAATATTAGGAACAATTATAAAAAAATAGATAAAAGAGTTAACTACGTCCAAATAATTTGGATTTCCAAAAGTATAGATAAATAAGTGAAAAGTTACATCGGCCGAATTTGTCAAATTGAATTAACAATTAAATATTTACCAAGACTGTTAGAATATATAAAGTTCTCAAAGTCAAATAAATGTGCGAGTACAAAAATTCCACACATTATAAAAATTAAAGTATATAAATAAGGTAGAATTAAATTAACAGGTTTTTATTTGTTTTGTAAAAAATCATTTTTCTCTATATAAGTTTTGAACTTTTCTTAGCAAATTTCAATTGTCTAAGATTTGTTCTTCAATCCAACAGTTTCATTATTAAGAAAATAATCTTGTTTTGATTAAAGGTTATCCTTTTTTATGAATTATTCATTTGAAAATTTTCTGGTGTCATTTTATTTTATTTTTTAATTTAATTAAATTATTTTTTTTATTTATTGTTAAGCTGTTTCTTTAAATCCGCAGAAATAAGAAAGCGAAACCAATTCACCTAATCAATTTATTTTATCTAGGAGAGGTTATATTTTGTATGCCTTTGAAAACCATTTATTTATTTATTTAATTTACCTATCAGTTCCATTTAGATTATATCTTTTATTTTCCTGACAGATATTTTATTTTGTGCATTAAATAGGGCATCTAAATAAGGAGTGTGTGAGGTTTTAAATTGCTTTTACTTTTATTTCAGAAACATTTTTTTTAGGTATACATGTTCTATTTTAGGTGTGCCATGCTTATGGATATGTCTTAAAATTTACGTATATAAGTGTCGTCCACAACAGCACATAAAAGCATAAAAGTCAATGTTCTCTCGAATACAATGGACAATAAGACGTAAAACGATCGTAACAAATTCAACAATAAAAGCACAACGCCACGTTAACCCGGCGCCTCCGCCCGAAATCAACACATATATAATAACCTATCATTTAAATAAAACGCGTTTGCAGCCCTCGCGGCGTCTAGATGTAGCACGGGGGTAAAGCGCAGTTTGCTGTAGCGCTGCGTGTTCTCCCTTCCGGAACATCGGTCTCCTCTCCAGATTCCTGTTTGCGGCGCTGTATTTCCATGTTCGCCTCCTGGATGGCCTCCCACAGCTTCGCCTCGGACATTATCTGCCTCGATAAATCTTCCACGGCGGGTTCGACGTTGAGCTCGAGCAGGCTGTCGATGGTCTCTTCTGCGTTTGCCGGCTCTGGTAGTGCGGGAAGATTTGAACGTTTACGACCACAACCTAATAAAAAAAATATATATAAATTAAATATTTACATACTTTAATGAACTTAACGTATGTACGTGCGCTTAAAACTAAAATTAATTAGATGAATTAAATTCTCACTTAACTTTTTTATGTTAATTAGAAGGTTAATTAAAATTAATTCATTTATATAACGACAGATATTAATTTTAATAGTAATTTTCAAGAAAATATATCATTATTTTTATAGGATTTAAAGTAAATTTTTTGATGAGCCTTAAAACTAATAAAATTTATATACATTATACTTAGATCAATATTATAAAATTCTATTTATTCTATAAATGGAAACGTAGAAATTAGAGTTAAATCGACGTATTTATTTTCAATAGACAGAATAAAATCAACACATTGTTATTATTGTTTTAGAATTGAAAGTCAATTCGGTTTCCATAACACTTAATATTATTAAAATTTGATGAACTAAATTAAAGTTAAATTATAAGGAGCAATACTATAAAATAGTGTTTATTTATAAACTTATAAATTTACATTTACCTTCCAATAACATTAGTAATTTTTTTCAACTCTAGTTATACTTACATAATCTTCTATCATTATAGAATATTTATATTTATTTTAAATATTAATAACAGTAATATTTTTATTCGTAATAATGGATTTTTATTTACTTATTTTATATAATATAAAAGTAAAAAGTATAAATAGGAGTTAAAATCAATGGAAACTATCTGTTTTTTCTTATTTTATTTGTGATAAAAGTAATAATACGAACCTGTGAAAGCGTTACAGAAGGGCCTTTTCTTTGGATCTATAATTTTATCCCTGCCGGCGTATCCGTTCGCCTGAAAGTATCGACAAGACGTCAACGTAACAAGAAAGAAAATACAACACTAATAATAAATTCAGGACGGTCCGCATTGCAGATGCGATTTACTTTGCCACTTATTAAATGTCATCTGCATGCTAATCTCCCGTCAGTCACGTAACAAACCGCAGCCTCTTTTAATGGGAATCAATCGACGGCGCGGATCGAAAACGTTGCTGGATCGAGAGCGTTACGTAAAAATAAATATAGAGGGTGGGCGAAATAATAAGGTTCGAGATAATATTTGTGTCAACAATATTTTTTTAATAAACTTTAGTTAATTATATAGATGTAAACATGCGTTGGCAACGTGAATGTAATTATTATGTAATATTATATAATTATTAATGTAATTTATAAAATGTTTTTAATTCGTTTATATAATTAGCTATTAATAAAATATATAATTATTAGATAGTTACTTAAGTTACTTGCTGTAAATAATCTAACTTATAAGAAATGTAATATTAAGTACCCGGCGCATTCACCATTACTAAAATGTTAGAAAGAGTGTAAAACATTTAAAAAAAATAGTAGTATAAAAACTTAATTAGCATTGGTACTTGAAGTTATAATACATTTTCTTATTATGTGTAAATCCAACAGCATTAGACTAATAAAAAAAACCTCATGGGAGTTTATGCTCAGTGTGCTGCTAAAGATGCACTTCCCAGGCTCGACATCTATGAACTCCCAAGAAAACACTGCTAAATCTACAGAAGGAAACATATTCCTACCTACTAGAGAAAGCAAAAGCAAAGCTGGTAAACTCATTACCAAAGAAACAATTGAATGGGCAGTTGGTAGCTTAAAACCCTTCAGGCATCCAGATGGAATTTTCCTTGCAAAGCTAGTTTTACGCTAGAATATATTTCAATGGAATGGAAAGAGGCTAGGGTGATATTTCTCTTGCCACTCGATGAAGGCACTCAATAAGCCTTTCTCCTAAAAGTTATGGAGAAAATTATACAAAACATACAAGGGGCGGTGCCCTAAACACAAATCCGCTTCCTAGGCAGCAGTTTGCCTATTAACCTGGCAAATCCATTGTGGATGCACTTTATAGCTTCACAACAGATAACGCAATTTTTAAAACCGTGCAAAAGAGGACCATCAAGAAGAGTATCTGCAGTACAGCCTTGATCTATCTTATTGTAAGTAGATAGATCAAGGCTGTACTCGAAAACTGTAAGATCACCGCAGGTATAGGAAGCAAATCAAAATTGATAACCGCAGCAAAAGGGTGCCCACAAGGCGGGGTTCTATCGCCTCTGTTATGGTGTAATATGGTAGATGACCCCGTGAAGACATTGGTCGACAAGATTTATTGTACGCAAGCCGATGACAATTGTCGCAAGTAATTGCGCTGTCCGATAACGTGAAGTTTCTAGGTTTAACACTAGATAGGAAACTTAATTGGAACGCGCACCTAGAAAAAGCAATCTGCAAAGCTACAGCGGGACTATGGATATGTCGCAGGATTATGGGGACTGAAACCCAACATTGGCTGTAAATTATGGTAGTAAGACCCATTATACATGGCTCATTAGTATGGTAGTACAAGACTAAACAAGCAACGGCACAAAAGAAGCTTCAAACCCTCCAGAGAATGGCCTGACTTGGCATCAAGTGGGCTATGCACACGATTCTCTCTGCAGCAATTGAAGCTTTAGTAGACCTACTTCCGTCGGACGTAATGCCGTCCAAATTTCGTGCCGCTCTTTGAAGTGATTATTGGCAGTCGCCAAGACACCCTGAACCGAATCAACAAACTAAAACATAACTCTGTAATCTAGTACACAGATGCATTAATAACGGAAGCGGACACGGCATAGACACATACGGGCCTAAATACAGGAAATCATCTGTCTGATGAAGCCAGAAACATTTCGCAGTGTTCAACAATAAATGTGTTTTTTTTTAATTTCACAGGAAATCAGTTTTTCTCGGACAAAGCCTATCAGTCTTACAGGCAAAAACAATTTGAATACAATATTATATAACAAATATATTAATTCTAAGATAATACGTTGTGCTTATCAACTATAGAGATCCTTAAATAAGTGTCCAAATTGTTGTATTCAATGTCATGGGATTTGTTCTCGCAAGAAGTACTATTAATCTTTTTTCGATATTTTCTTTCCATATGGTTTGTTTTTGAGTGAAGGCTTTTATACCCGCTTGGTATAAAAGAGAAGAACCTGCAACATCACATTTCTGACATGCAGAAAATATCGCTTAGTTGGGTGCTCATTTCTTGATTGTGGTTCTTTTTACAGGACAAATTAGGTCCTTCAACTAGTAAAATTTTGGATGATTAGGATTTGTGTATATCCATCCAGAGATTCTAGTAATGGTCGAAATAAATCGATGGTGATAGTTTCTAGTCATTTCGTCTTTATAGGACGCTTTTCTTATCCTTTTCCAGAAGAAGTGTTTCTGAATCTCTATATCATCAAAAGTTGGTGAAATGTACTTTGATATTATAAGAGTCGTTCAATTTTACTGGGTGATGTCGACCACCCACCATTAGATTTTACTATTAAATTGTAAAATTCATTTGATAACGTATGGCTAGGTAATAAAAACATAATTGAGTTACTTGAAGATAATAATCACGTTGATAAAAACACTTAGAACCTTTCTTCAATATTGATAAAAACACTTAGAACCTTTCTTCAATATTGAAGAAATGTTCTAAGTGTTAGAACATTTATATAAACATACTTGTTTATATATAAGCGCGCGGATTCAACATCAGTCAACAATGTCTTTCTTATTGTACGATGAGATGCTATATTCGAGGGTTTATTCTATTCCATTATTTTTGGGATATTAGATCAAAATGTACCTAAAAATAAGTCCGACCCGTAAGAAGACTTCTTATTTCCCTAAATGGGTACAGAAAAGTTTTGTTTACACTTTAATTTGTATCATTAAACTAATGGTTATCTAAAACAAATATTCTTAGGAAATATTAATAGTAATTTAATAGACCATTTGCATCATAGAGGTATAGAATTAACCTCGTTGCATGACGAGGCAAGGTCTCTAGCCTACAAACCAGGTGACGAATCATCTCATAAGATGCCTTATGCTCCTCAGGGAGCAACAGGTCTAATAATTGCGGGAAGGGTAGTTAAAATTATGATATTTTTTGATTTCTGAGCAACTTAAATTGTGTGTATGTGTATAATCCTTTTTTTAACAAAATGGCAAGAACAAGAAAAAAATACAATCAAAAAAATAAAAATAACATAAGCCCTAGTGACAGTAAAGATGAAATAACTAATAAAGACATAATAAAAATACTAAAGGAACTACAAAATACTGTAAACTTCATTAGCCATAAATTTGATGAAATTCAAAAGGAAAATAAAGACCTGAAAAAACTACTAAAGGATAACAAAAAACAAAACGAAGAAATGAAGGAACGAATACAAACACTTGAGAATATATTAGAAAAACCTGAGATAGAGAAAATTAAAATTAATATAATAATTATAGGAGCACAAAAACAAGAAAAAAAAATGAAAAAACAGAAGATGTTGTAACAAAAATTATAAAAGGCCTAAACATTAATATTGAAAAAGATGAAATTATTAATGCAAATAGGAAAGAACAAAGTAATGATAACAGCCCGATAATAGTTGAACTTACAACAAAAACGGCAAAAGAAAGTATTTTAAATGCTAGGAAAACGATAGGCTCTATAACTAGTACTGAATGTGCACTGAAAGGAAAAACAAATTAAATATATATAAATGAGCAACTCACACCCTTAGCTAACGACTTGTTCTGCAAGGCAAGAGTACTAAAGAAAGAGTATAAGTACAAATACTTATGGACTAGAGATGGTAATATTTTTATAAAAAAATCAGAAACCAGTAACAAAATAAAAATCAGAAATCAGAATGATTTAGAAAATATTTAAGAAAAATCAAGCACATGTATTGATAAGAGATATAAATATCAACTTATTAGAAAAAAATAAAATAACAATGGAATATATAAATATAATAATAAAAAACAATTATAAAATACGAAATAAAGTATGTTTAAAATCATATACGAGATTTAATGAAAATGGCAAAAATTCAATAATAGACCATGTAATTACCAACAAACCTAAACTAATAAACAAAATACAAATCACAGGATCAAGCATGTCAGACCACAATGCCATAAATATTCAAATAGATGACCTGGATCAAGTAAAATACAAATATCAAATCTATAGCGCTACAAAAATAAACTACGACCAATGCAAACACGAAATAAATAAACATTAATATAAATTAAATAAATAATTTTGAACAATTATCAATTACTCTAGAAAATATCATTCGAAGTAACCAAAGAACCACACAGATAAAAAGAAGGAAATAAAATCCTTGGATTAATAAAGAAATAATAAAGAAAATCAACAAGAGAAATCTACTACAGAAGAAATATAATAAAAATCCGACAAAGGAAAATATAAAAGAAGAGTATTACAGACATAAAAAAGAAACTACAAAAATCATAAAAAG